>CM023456.1:145259664-145454951 GCA_013339765.2 Haemaphysalis longicornis | reverse complement strand
ACTGTACAGTAACTTCTCTGAATACGATACCCACAGTATGCGCAACAAACTTCACAGTAAAACACAATTATTTGAAAAGACACCCAGGCGTGATGGACGCACTTCTGAAAATGCAGTTTTCCAATCGACTACACGCAAAACTCGAGCTTACACACTGCAACACTTTAAAAACACAGAAAAGCGCAAAAGCAATTAGCAGCCATCTGCCAAACAATGTAGCATAAGCATTAGCCCATTTTGGTCATCCTTACTGCTTTCTACTGTTTTTCATGTAGTACTTCCTGCAAGGCAAGGCATTCGTGGAAGCAACATAGCGAGCCTTGCGTTTACTTCCTAGTCCTAGTTTGTTCTTGCGCAAACATAACCATGATTTGTGGGAGGTCAGATGGCATTAGCCTTACAGGTTTGTGTGAGCAGCATGCAACTTGCGAATAAGAACTGTATTGTACTTGCGTGTTCATCTGTGAGCACTTCGTGCCTTGCTGTACAACCGTGGGCATTCACGAACCAGCTATAAACCTAGTGTGGCATTAAAACACCCGGCAAAAAGCCTTCATTCATTTGGCCGCACAGACTTCCATAGTTCTCCCCAACACCACCACAGAGGCGAATGCTTGCAAGTGTGGTGCGAGCTGTGGTGCAAGCATTTTGCGTGTAGCTGGTGATTATCATCCACACCACATTGGTGAGCCTGTATCATCATCAGGAACATTGGCAGATATATAGTACACTATAAAAATTTGCGGGAATAAAGACCAAATTCTGGGCTACATGGCTCATTTAAGACTGAGGACCCGACGCACAAAACATGAGGGCCGAGGTGCTATAGCAACGTTCAGCCTCAACTTGTCAGACCCTCCGTCATTGTGCCCAGTCCCTCGGGACGTTCCTGACATGAGCGTTTGTCCCATCGTCTTTCTGGTGCCATGGTTCCGGTCACGCTCTCATTTTTTCATGTCCTCGTTCGCTACACAAGCACACCATTTTTGGGCAACATGGCAATGTCTTCAAGGGCAGCTGAACGGACAGGCTGGGGCCACTCAACGCAACAACGCTGCACCAGTCCCCACTAAAACAGAAAAATTGCTTTGGCAAGTGCACTTGGGCCAGTGCCACTTTGGGTCAAACACTACAAGTGGCTACTTGTAGTTCGGGAATGTTTCCCGAACAGCTACTTGCATGCCCAGCTGGCTTCCCAACAACCCACAACCCCGGGATTCATGTGCCTACATACAAGGCCTTTTTTGGTGTCTGTGTGTGTGAGATTCTAATACAGTGAGATAGACGTTCATCCCACCCAGGGTTTTTGAGAACGTTTGCTTGACAACGTGCCCCACTACCTTGAATGCAGACAGGGCTTCATGTCAGCAGTGTCCTGCACAAACACGGCTTCCTACCAGCCATGTTATTCTCAGCCCTTTGGGTGAAGTTGGTCATTCCAGTGGATGCGGTTGTCATGCAGTGCCAGCAAAGGTTTTCTCAGACAAATGAAACAACAGCACTTGCTCTGCAACTGATCCTTCGTATTTACAGATTGGTGAAAATGCTATGCAATGTGCGTGGTAGTTCATGCTTTGCCACCATGCTTCCATTTCTTAACTGACACAAAAAATTAAAAAATTGGGGATTTTGTGCTATGAGGCACAGTGCAGTAGAGTGCTCCGGATTAATTTTGACCACCTGGAAATAGTTAACATGCACAGGAACCTCAAGACGCAGCTGTTCTCATTTTTGGCCTCCATCAGAAAAATTGCAGAATCGAACTCGGGACAGTGACACAATGTGCTGATTATTCCTCCCACTGTCTCGATATGCTCAGAAAGAAAACAGTTAAAGGCACGACTTGTAACTGAAGGGACAGGAGGATGACACAAACTACAAAGAGAGAAGAGATCAGACAGGTCTTGAGAACAGAAAATTCGCCAAAACAATCTATTTCCCCAGTTTATCTTATTTCTAACCTACAAGGTCAAGAAAAGTACTTGTAAAATACTGAAGCTATATATGAAGCATTTACTGAGACATCAGAGTGATAAGTCCTCTAAATGGCCATTTTTCCCCTTGCTTCTAAAATCTTGTTTTATCTTCTTGGAACCATTTTTTCTGAACCCTGAACTAGACTGTCCACAATGGCTTGAGCTGTACTGGGCACTAAGAGTGCACCAACAGTACGCACCAGGTGCGTTCTAGAAGTGCACCATTCTAGACAGGGCGTAACGAGAGAGGCACGTTCTGCCCATGTGCAATGTTGTTAAAAGAGATGCTCCCAAGCTTCCAGTGCAAAAAAAAAGCTGCTCACCCGAAAATCGCAACTAAAAGCAGGCCCTTTTAAAAGTGCAAAACATTTCCTCTAGCGTTTCCTAACACATTAAATATTTACACAACCTACAAAACAACTAAAGAGAAACTTGCGGTCTGCAAAATAAACTACGCAAAAGCACTTGAGCATACCCATCAATCACAGGCGGGTACTTTGTTGCGCAGAAAAAACAGAGCACCACTTGCCAAGGCTCTAGGGTGATTGAGCGTGCCAAAATGACGTGACACGTCCACACGGCCACCGCCTCTGCAACCAGTTCTGTATCTCTCAAATGCACATAAGCGCATGTTTCGTATTCCCCACTCGCGCTCTATTACAAAGACATGTGAAGTGCTGCCATTCTCAAAGGCCCGCGGACATTGTCAAAATGACAGAATGCGCCACGGTGCTTATATAAAATAGCCATGAGTCCTTTGGGATGTCCAAGGCCCCCGAGCACCACACAGCAGGGTCGGCTCCGCGCGGGGGTCACGGTGGGCCCTAGGAGCACTGGGTGTACGTCGTCACCAATGTTGGCCCACCCTCTGCGTAACTGTCTTGCAGTGGCCCTGCCCTGGAAGGACGACAGGAACAAGAAAAAGAAAGTGGATTAGGCCTCATGGTGCCACGGCTCTTCTCACGTCAGTTAAACCACTGCTGAACTCAAACATCACACCCCTTAATTAAATACAGCTTTGTTCAACTTGAAAGAACTAGCTTTTCATAGTTCTTTATCACTCAGCTCTGGCCCGGCCACGAAACATGGTTTTTAACCTTTTGAGGGTGAAATTTTTTGCCAAATGCGACCCCCTAGGGTTGATTTTTTTTTATTGTTGACTTAAATTTTCAGACAAATCTACTTAGAGAAAAAAATTGCCATAATAGTTTTAGGGTGACCATAAAGTGACAAAAAAAATTATTTGAGTTATTACATACATGTGGTCTATTCATAAGTAAACACAAGAAAAATTTTTTAAAAGTTTCATGGGCACAGAAAGCGTCCGGAGGGGCGAAACCGGAACTAGCCACAGTGCGCCTGCGCGTGACCAGATGCGGAAGTGATAGCCGGCGCACTACTGTAGTAAAGCATAAAAAGAGGAAAGAGGAGCCATCGGCACAAGAAAAAAATTTCACGGATTTCCACAGTGTGGCAGTACATGCCAAGTGAGAGAAGTGACCGAAAAAGGTGTGCTTTGCACACACACAAGCGATGACGTAGATGTACGTCATGGACCATTTTCAAGGTGTTTGCAGGGGACGCACATGTACGTTCATTGACCTGAAAGGGTTAACTGAGAAAAGGTTATCTCCACTAATGTGAAATCTGAGGAGGAGCGAAGCATGCAGTGTGTAAGTGTATTCTTGGTGCCTTCACGCTTTTGCCCACAGGGATAAAACCGTTGGGGGGTATACAACTCTGCTGTAAAAGTCTCGTGTCTTTGAAGCACGAAGCGTTCCAGCGCAAAGCGTTGGAAAACGAGTGCCCCGGTGTGTTCTTTTAGTACACACTACATTTTAGGGCGAGGGCGTCGAAAGACGGGTGTCCCTGTGTATTAGTACCATGACTACATGATACTAACTACACCATGAGACGCCGACACCCCGAGTCCCTAAGGGGCTTCGCCCCTAAACCTTTCAAATGCCACACTACAGTGCTGTAATATGGGCAAGACCAATATACATAACGCACGCACGCCCTAAAGAAATATTGGTGTTTCTTTTTGTGTTAACTGCACGCTAACGTACAAGTGATGTGACCAAACAAAGCTAGAGGCCTCACAATAACCACCTAATCGTGTTCCTTGCCTGGGGTGGCTTAGGGCAGCGGCCGCCAATCCCACAGACGTCAATGAGAAATTGCCAGAAAAGAGGCTGAGCCACTGCTGCATCTGTTTTCCCTCGCATCTCCATTATTTGCTTGAAGTTTGCCACAAGATCGGCATCACTGTTATTGGGACAAAGCAATCTTTTTAATGAGCTACACTTTCCTTTTGTCTTCATGTGCCCTTTAAATTAAGCTGCCCCCAGTTGCATGCAAGAAAGCCTGTTTGGGTCCAGCACAGGATGAAGACCTCCCCATATACTTTCTTAACTGGTCCCACTCTTCTATTAAATCCCCTATTCTAACCTAGCCCTTTAATGGGGCCATGAAGACAAATAGAAGTGTGTTTTATTGGAAAGATTTCGTGTTCTAGAGTGCCCCAGCGCTAGTCCGGAAGCAAACGATGCTTTATATTCACTGCAAACTTAATCAATTTAAGCTAAAATTTTGATTCTCGTGCCAAAACGTGTTTGAACGACGTTCTAAATACATCATAAGAACAGGTCTTTCAGCTAAACTTGATGTGGAGCAGACGCTTGCGTACTCCTAGTCTACCTAGATGGCGCCAGCACACTGTGGCAAGCGTTTTCTGCCTTTGGTTTGTTTGTGACCATATTTAAACCGCCTTGTTTTTGTTCGTGGAGAAAATAATCCTTTCGTGAAACATGGTGCTCGCTCAACAAATACAGTCACGTAAGACACCGTCGCTGGCGTCAATCAGCCAGTGTCGTCTGAGACAATTCCAAAGCCCCGCAGTGCTGTGCAGCTAAACTAAGCATAGTGCGCGCAGTACCAACAGCAGTACGCATCAGTACTTCTATGGTTACGTGTGCTTTCATAACTTGCACTGTTTGTCCCACCATTCTTACTGCTATAAAAAAAATGTGCCCTACATTAAAGCGCAAATAGCTCGTTTGGCATGCTTATAAGCCCTTCTAATTTGCGTTAATTTTTGCCGGCCTCAACCAATCACACAGCTGGGCATATGACATCATAGGTTCTGTTGCGGGAAATGAGCTAGTGGGTCGCATAGCCATTCCCTGTTTCCCTAATTATGTAGCTTGTTTGAGCGAAGTTTACGTTTGAAGTTGGCATCAGTATGATTCAAACGAGGCAATCTTTCGAATGAACCAAACTTGCGTTTTGTATTCATGGCCCCTTTAAGGGCCATTCTGCTACATGAGGTGTCTACCCATTTTTTTGCACAAAGCATCAAATGAACAGCTGCCTCAGGTTCTCCTTTATGCCTAACTTAAACTAAGACAAGCATTCCGATGAGTCTGTCCCCTGGTGATCCTAATCAGGGCCTATTGCTGTCATCCTCTTTTTCAAACCGCTTTCTGAGTGACCCACAGTTGTCTTTCTTTTTTTTCTTCTGATGTGCACAGTGAGGCTTCAAGGGTCTCCCCTATCGCTGGAAGTGTGCAGAGGTTTTGCACCACTGCTTTCCATGGGGAGATGACCTACCATTTATTATTTTGACAATGTTCCCGAACGAACCGAGAGAAACACTGCCCGGACTCTCTTGTGGCTAGCGCCACCACTGACAGCTGACCCCAGGCATTCATCATCTCTAGGCTGAGCGGCAGGTTCTTGGCATGGTGGTTAACGTTAGATCCAATTTATTAAAGCTGATCTTTCTCCTAGCACTGCACGTTCTTAGTGCAGTTCCAGGAGGCATTCCTTGCAAGTATTCCGTCGGACTCACTGAACAAGGCGATGACGTCCGCAAATCTCAAGAGGCCGCAGTACTCGGCATCTACTAGCATCCCGATCTCCTCCAAACCAAGCCTCCTATACATCCCCTCTAAACAGTCAGTAAATTTTGAAGAGAAACCCTTTCAATAGAAAAGTTTTTCACTCTTCTTATGAAGGACTCCTGTGTGCACATAATCATTGCATATGCTCCCTGGTCTCGCGACACTTGTATTAATGTAGCCGTGAACATTTTTCATAATATGTAAGGGCCCAGCTTTGCGGCTTATTGCTCTGTGTGGGTAATGTAGGAATTTGGGCGAGTTTGTGTAGGTTCACCTCATATTACAGATGCAAACACACGGGCAGAGAAGCGGCAAAAAGTCAGAGGCCCTTCTTATGGGTGGTGAATGCGAAAGCAGCAATGCCTGGCTGAAGGCCTCAGACGCCTTGCTTCTGCCTCATGTTCTCAATGGGCTTGGTAATTTGGCCGCTTAAGACACTGTGCTTTGCGATCCACCGTAACGCTTTCAAATGGTTTCGATCCATCTCCTGCTCGCTCCTTCTGGGGAAGTTGACGACGATGGAGACTACTCTTGATGGCTGTCTGGACCAGAGCTCTTCGATGTAGGCAGTTGCGAAACTCCACATCAAAAAAACGGCCCGCACCTGGACCCCCCCTACTTTCGGATCGTGCGTACCGTGGCGCCACTGCGGCCGCCGCATGCACTATCCAAAAAACAAAATTATTCAAACTGACTAAAATTTAAGGTTAAATTTTGTTTTAAAGTGCATAATTCTTTATTTTTGTCCTTTCTTAACTTATTCATTGCTATCTTCACTCCGGTTTTTAGGTGGTGATTGTTTCTGCGTCCGTGCATCTGCCTCGACCAATTAGCGGTTGTGCGGGCACTCCGGCACAACATAGGTCCGAACTGAAGTACCAAATTCGGAGTTATCCTTTGGCCTACAGCTCATTGTATGCCAAAAATAATACAGTAGCCGATCAAGCGGCTCTAAATAATCAGTTTCAGGTGGCATAAAGCCGACGAAGCGACTTATTTATTTTTTTGTGGCCAGAAGACCAAAGAGGACACGCAGCAGACGACAGTGCGTAAGCGACGGTTGACCCCATGGTTGCATTTCTGTTTACTACTTTTGCTCCGTATGTATATAAAACACTTGCATAGTTCAACACATTGGGCACCTTTGGCATAACAAATTTACGTTAGCACTCAAATACCATTTTTCGTCCAGGTCGTCGAGCGGCGAAGCAAGTTGTATAGTTTATTTTGTCGCCAAAAGATGGCGCCACTGCAAAACAAGATCCAAAGCAGTGGACCAATCTCAGGGCCACTTTTTGATACATGGGGCCTATAGGGAGTTTCGCAACTCCTGTATCCAGTAACTCTGGTCTGGACGCTCCTGTTGTCTGCTCCGTTCATCTGTGGTGCAGTAACGAAATACTGTTCTATTGAAAGAACTTAGCTCCATTCCAGCAATGAAAGACTGTATTTCAAGGGGAAAAATGCAAAAGACATTAGAGAACTTTGAAAGTTCATGCTACAGTGACGTAGTATGGGACAGCAACTGCACAGCAGCATTCAAGAGAGGAGATCAAACAGAACCATTTTACCAGCGAAAAACGGACAGGGACCTAGAAAGAAGCAGACGGGACACTCACTACAGTCTACGCCCGTTACAACGGACCGTATTAATCTGGAAAAAAACGACCGCTGTAGCCGAAGTATGCAGTATCCGACGGGGTTGGGGGGTGGGGGGGTATGAGCTCTAAAGTGGGTACTTTGACCGATATTGCATATACATAGTACATACACTTGTTCTTTCTACATGCCTGCAGCACCGCTGCACAGTGTTCGCGCAAGGGCAAAGAATCGCGTTAACACTGTTTCCAAAGCTTAGCACCGGCACTTTGAAAAGGCCTAGCGCATGCGGTCAAGCGTGTACAGACGCATGATAAGCTGAGCAAATAAAGCAAGATTATAACTGGGCGCAATTATTAACCGGCTATAAAACGTCAGCCGTGGCCATCAGAATTAGCTAGGCTTTTTTAAATCCCTTCACGACATGGCAGGTTTTCCCGAAACCGTGTCAAACAAACCGGATCGCTGCCTGACGTTCCCCCACGGCAGCTTCCACATTTTTAGCGATTTTAGTCTGGTCATTGAAACAGCTGTTATGAAATAATCTCATCACGGACAGCTGTGAAATCGAAAGTTAGACCAGTTGGACTTGCGCAAGGTTACCGGCAGACTGCACACAATGGATGGGAACCAACCCCCCTACTTGAATCATTTCTTCCCTTTTTCACCAAACGGAATGGGAACTATGCATGCATGGAAATAATAAAGACCAAACTCCACTGAACCCGAGTTTTCTATTACATAAAAAAAAAACTGACGAGGGCAGACTCGCCTCCGGGTGCACCACTTTGCGTATTTGATAGCGCTGTTTTCAATCTCACCGGAGTCGTGTTTATCGGCAGCGGCCTTGTTCTTGACGGTAGAGCGGACTGTCTGCTTAGACCGGCCTGTAGTTCTGGCGATGTCGGCCTGTTTTTCCCCATGTTCGACAGCGTTAATTACCCTTAATTTATCCGACAGTGAAATCAGCTACCCTACCGCTCATGCCTCTAGTCGCACAAAAAAAAGCCACTGGCACTGGCTTGACTTGGCTGCGCCAACGACCCAGCTGCCAGCAATGTAGCCAGACATAACAGTATTCTTGCCAAACTAAACAAAGAAAAAGCATATCGGGTGCCGGCCCCCACGGAAGTCTGCTATAAATATTCAGTCGAAACAACTTTCGCCTAAAATTTTAGTTTGTTGTAGCCGACAGTCTGCTCTAGCCGGGTCCATTATGAACGGAGTGGACTCCATTTAAAATGCATAGGGACCAGACAAATCAACAGAAATGGTCTGTTGTAACCGAAAGTCCGTTGTTGCTGGATCTGCTGTAACGAGCGTAGACTGTAGTGTCCCGTCTACTTCTTTCTAGGTCCCTGTCCGTTTTTCGCTGGTAAAATGGTTCCAAGTCAACACCAACTTAGCCCAACTTTCAGCCTTAACTGAGATCAAACGGAGCTAGATTCCCCACCACACTGAATCCTGCCTCGAGGGTAACTCAAGCTGGCGGCCCCCAATCGCGCAAACAGGCTTCTCTGATGTCTTGGAGACCTCTCTGCAAAGTGCCTGGTGAGTCGACACTGCTTCATATGTTTTCTTTAACTCTTTCGTTATCCCGGAATACTGATTGATTTTTCAGTGTCTAACAAAACATTTTTTTTTTGTGCTAAACATAGTGGTTAGGCACACATTGATGGGACATAAAATGCAGATGATTCAATGCCCTTTCCAACACCAACCATTTTTAATAATGCTTTCATAAAGAAATGCTGCGGAAAACATTATCAAATTCAAAATTTTTTGTCCAGATGTCGAAGAAAATGAAAAAAAAAAAAAAAAAAGTGTATCACAAACTAAACTTTCGAGCACACATTTTGTAGGTAAACATTTAAAAAACCTGTCCAAGAAAAAAAGAAAGTTGTGCAGACCAATTTGTCACATCACAAAAAAAAAGTTGGAGCAGTTCCGCTCAGCGTGAAGGCTGCCGGAAGTGCAGAGCAGCGGTTGGCCGCAGGGGCTGTGGCGCCGTTCTGACACTCTTTGCTACCACGCCTCACGCTCTTCCTGAAACCCTGAAATGGCTTGCTCAGGCTGCTGCAACGCGATATATCGACAGGAGGGATAAATACCGTTCTCCCCACTTCCAAGGCATGTGTTGATGCCACAGGCGATGCCACGATTTTAGCGGCGTTTTGAGTTCATGTGCTGGCAAAATTGCAGGATGTGATCTTTGGGATGCCAGGGATTGGCTGTCTTTATGGGCATTGATGACCGAATGTTTCTCTAAGGCTTTCACACCTGCAGGGTTATTATAAGATTTTTTTCCCTGTAGTTGGTTGGATGGTGGCCCTTTGCTTTGGGAAACAGGTCTGAATGCAATAGAACTAATCTTCAGGTTTCCCTGTGACTATGTGCTTTGCAACAGAGTAAGTGGAACTCACAAACTGAACGTTGGTGTCTACTCTTGCGCAAAAATACAAGCTGCTTATGCCCTTATGCCCACATTGCCTCGAGAGTGAGTGCTGAACTCGTCTTGCGACATCACTCACCTCCCCACCGTCGAGTGAATTCAGCAGCCACGAAGGGCAGAGCATGGGGGACTAACCGGTCCCTCCGGCTCCACACCCCACCCAGAACACTGCTCATGCAGGATGACATGGTAAGCACGTACAGCTAATGCAGCACATCTCTACCTACGCATACATCAAACAGGCATGCATGCAATAAATCTGCAAATGGGCCAAGCACTTTGTTGCAGCTCACAGAGTGCATCACATGTAATGAAGAATGCCACTTTGCACAACATTAGCCGTAAAGAGCACACTTCAGCACCAACGGAAACACGACGACACCATCATGAAACTAGCAACTACTGGGAGTGGACTGACCAAGATTTATGCCAACAACAGCTGCCAAACCTTCACTCATTCCCTGCTGAAACTTGCTCCCTGCATCCTGCTGTGCAGCTGATTATGAGGTTTCTTTCCCATTTCATTCCCATTCCCAATGGGTAAAAACCGGGGTGTCGAACCGGAGCCGGACAAAACCGAAAACCGGAATTGAACCGGTATTTTTGCCAGAAACTGAACCCGAACCACCGTTATTTTTTGAGCACACGTGAACCCGAACCGGAACTGAACCGAAAAAAGAAATAACGGTTACCGGTTCATGCCAAAACGGTTTGACGCTCCGTTGACGGATATTCAGTCAATGCAATTCAGGCCTTTTTTTCTTTCACGTACCATCAACTTCGTACCGCTCACGAACATTCCCCTCCAGACAATTCAACATTATCATGCTCTATGTAACAACAGGGGAAATGAAGGAGCACCAATGTAGCAATGGTCTGTTGCTGCTGGAAGCGCGAGCGTAGCGCAAGCTGACCAAACGAATGTAATTCTCGGCAGCTTGCACGGGATATAAAACGTCTTTGCCCTTCCTAGCTGCGACTTTATTGGAGCAATCAGGCTGCAGGAGTGCTCCAGTGTGCAACAGCGAAAGCCCACAACAGATGTGTGCAAACTTTCTGCATTTCATAGTTCGTTTAGAAGGTCCGACCCCTTCAAATTGTTAATACTTGACAAGTGTGACTGCAGGAGCTGCTGAGTGGCTAAGCCGTTGCTGCTTACCACAATTGGCCTCAATCTCCCTTCCCCACGACCGTTTTTCTGGAGTAGATGGAAATCGAGAACGTCCGTGTATCGAGTTTTCGATCCAAGGTTTAATATCACCAGCTGGTTAAAATAAGTCCTGCCACAAGGCGGCAAATTGGGCGAGTTGGATCGCATTCAGTGGTGGTCAGCGCGAACGAAAACAATACACAGAGAAGAGAAGAGAACAATACACAGCGCCTGTGTCGTCTATTCTCTTCTCTGTGTATTGTTTTCGTTCGCGCTGACCACCATGAATAAGTCTGCCAGCCTGCAACATAAGCTGCGCCTCAGAGCAGAGATATAGCACGGGGCATGAAATGCGCCAGTTTTTTAAAAAATGTGTTTACACAGAAAACAACAAGAAAAGAAAAGGCGAATCACGCTGTTCTAAAATATTACGCAAAATTAAGTAAAATGGAATAAGTAAAAAAAAGCACCAAACGTGGATACGGCTCTCTACTTTTCTTTGCCCTGCCTTTCACAACCAAACGTGCCATCAGTGTGAAGAAAGTGAGGTCCGTGGTCAGTTTTGAGGACAGTACAGTGGACAAGTTCCGTTTTTTACAGATCCAAATGTCATGAAAAACTGTTAAGGGTGCGGCACTTAATCCTTGGCAAGGAACTGCAGCCCTCGACCTTGTCTTGGGAGCAGAAACAGTAATAAAGCAGATGACACGTGCAGAAAGGCAGGCTGTACCTTGCACTGCCCCATTCGCCGAGCGATCATCTTTTCTGCTTGTTCTGCAGTGTTGTCTCTTTCAGATCGGTTTTTTTCTCGAAGGTGCACTTGTACTCACTGCCCAACTTGCTACATTACTTCTACTGATAACTCGTTCTGACATATGAACATAATATGACATAATAATATGACAAAATATGACATAATAGAGTTTTGAATGCCAACCAGTAATCTTTATCTCATTCAAAAAGAAAACATAACAGAGTGTAGTAAAAATTAATAGTGAATGAATATAAAAAAAAAATGGTAAAACCGCACTGCCACATTCCCAGCTCGCACTCAATGCCATCAGTGCTGTATTTCACTGCTCCAAAGAGTTTATTTTGGTTTGGATGAGGGACGCCTGCATCTTAAACACCGTCATGTTAGGTGCCCTTAAACGCCGCCATACTTCTAGCATCAAAGCGCTGCGCAGGATGAGCGGGAAGAGTTTATTTGGAATTCACATTGGAAATCCGAAACATCCCAACTACATCCCGCTATGGTGACTCCATGCAAAGTTCTTTTGGCACGCAGCTATAGCTCCAGAGCCAAAACATGTTCTGTCTTTCTACGCAGCAGAATATAGCGCTGGCTTGCAGTTGAAAGTAATTCTTAAAACAGGGCACAATGTCTATATTCGATACTTAACGTATTTTGAATAAACACAGCTGCAAACTTTTAAAGTTGAAAATTAAGAGAAATGTGCGTTTTTCTATTGCCCCAGATTCACAACTCAAAGATTCGTGACATGTGTCAACTAACTAGAAACCAAAGTCGAGGGTGCCAGGTGTTCCAGCACAGGACTGAAAGCTATCACTGCCCCTGCCCCTGTAGACTCCCTTACGCTGCCCCAACAAGCTATCGCAACGCACATTTTCTTCCGCCTTTCAGGAGTCTGGGAAACACGCCAGAACACAAGGGGAGCGTACAGGGGGTCGGGAGGCGGGGAAGGGGCTGGGGGCAGCGACTTGCAAGCTGTATGAAGCTAGTTCCATTGGAACCAGAGACTTCAGACGGCGCTGTCCACTTTTGACTTGCTGTTACTTGAGCCAGCATTAGCGTGAACTTCGCTTCCTTATAGTACAGCTAATTTTCCCTGATAGGGAGCACAAATTCCCGAGTTTTTGAGACTATTCAAAATCCCCCGAGAATTCCAGGTTTTCCCTGTTTCCCAGTTGGTAGACAACACCCCGACCCACTGGCCACTGCTCCGCAGAGAAGCATAGCCGTTGGTGCTGCCCGGTGGCCTCCTGCTTGCATTTCCTAACACACATAGGGGTTTTCAAAAGAAACCCCCACAGAGGGTCCATGCACATGCTGGCTAGTTTGGCTCAAATTTCTCCCGTTGGATCCTTGGCCCCGCGCTAATTTTAAGTGGCTGCTCCATTTCTCCAACTTTTGTCTCCAACATTAATGAAGGGTAGCGCCATTGCACACTGCTCTGTCCACGCCATGCGAGGGGCCTGTTGGTCCCACTGGAGGTGAGATGGTGACCAAAAGGGCATGGGACGGGACACTCGAGCAAGCTGCAAAGGGGTGGGCAAAACGCCTCGCAGTTGGGCCTCTCCAATGACGCGGAGGGCATTCAGCCACTGCATACGCCTCGGCTCATGATTCAGCAGCAGGCAGTTTGACACTTGTTCACCCTGCACGGTGCTGGCCAGCTAAATTCGACCCACTCTGTGGCCGGGCAATGTGGCAGAAGCGGGGTACACTGATTACCGAGGTGTCGAGAATGTGGGACCAACGATAACATCAGACGCCAGGCATTTCATTGCAGAAAATCGAGGCTGAAAATGATGGGGACAACTTTCTCAAAAAACCACAAGAACAATATAAAGTGGAACCCCGTTCATACTTTTTCAGTGGCCAGGAAAACGAAACGCAACAACCAGGAAAGTGCAGCAGTGAGGAAACCTTCGAAAATGAACGAAAACAATGTAGTTTCGACTAGCAACCATGTATTTCTGCAATTTTGACTTAGGAACCTTAAAAAACCCAAGAATGAGGATTTCCGCCTTTTGCGATCACTGGAAAACACCACGTGTGGCCATGCAAGGCCCCTAGCGATGTCAACTCTCTTCTGCACTGGCTGCTTGTCTGCTGCGTTTAGTGCCTCAAGCTTTTCCTGAAAGGAAAGCGCCTCCCCTTTTCCGCGACACCATCAAGGCACACAAAGTTCACGGTTGCAAGTTCAACGCTGTTCTCAAGCTTGAAGCGCTCGATGACGACGAGAGCGCATGCTATCCTTGCGGTGGTGCTTTTATGGCAAACACGCACTGCCGCCATTCCGAAGTGAAACTTCCATTGCAAGTGCAGTGACGATGGTGACAGCATAGACTAACACAGGGCCATATATTGGTGATGATCGCACTCACGTGCAGCTTCATGCAGTCAGTTCCGTAGCCAAGCCTGGCCAAGGCTCGTCAAACGCTCGTCAAACGGCTGATTTGGTTATAGCACATGTTAAACCAATTCATAAAAAAGGTGACCCTTTATAGTTTGAGAATTACCGCCCCATTTCTATTACAAGCAGTTGTTGCAGACTTCTTGAGCACGTTATTGCTAATTACGTCTATGAATTTATCAGTGAACACAATGTGCTATCAAAGCATCAGCATGGCTTCAGAAGGGGGCTATCTACTGTTACCCAGTCAGTTACAACTGTACATGAATTTTCACGTGTACTTGATGTTTCTGGGTAAACTGATGTACTGTTTTTAGATCTTTGTAAAGCCTTTGATAAAGTGCCACACAGGAAGTTGTTATACAAACTACAGTGCTTAGGATTACCTACAAAAATCGTTTAGTGGATTCAGGCTTGTGACGGTCGGACGTCGCCACTGGCTGCAGCGGACAACACGTGCTCACACAAAAACGTGCTCCCACGTGGAGAGACCACGTGCGCGGGCAAACACGTGCTGCCACGAGGAAAGACCGCGCGCGTGCGGAACATGCGCCCCCCGCGTGTTAGGAAATGTTGACCTTGAAGCGGCCGGAAATGCTTGCAGGGCGGCGCGCCCGCACGCCGGGGCGATGACCGCGGCGGTCCTCAGCATTCCCCAACGAGCTCGCCCTTGCCCTCCCTGTACGCAACCCAAGAAGGCGAGTGAACGAGGCCCCCGACACTCTCTCCCGACTAGGCACCATCCGGCCAGGCCGAACGAGGAAGCCACCCGTAGGAGTCATCCGATCGTGCGCTCCCTCCCCAACCCAGGGCCGAAATTGCGACGAGGGGACCTCCGGCTTCTGAATCTCCCGAACTTCGTTGACCAGCCAGCCAACGGCCTCATCTCGGGACTGCATCCACGGTCCAGCGGAGTTATGGACCACCTGTGCTGCCCGGCACGAGAGTTCCGGCACCCCCCCAACGCCCAGCCGAGCACATGCACACCGCAACGCCGCATGTGAAAGAATTCCGGCTCCACGACCCGGCGCCAGCCGCCCACCTGACCCACCTCTACCGAGTCCCAGCCTCTCAACGGGTGAGCGCACCGGCACCGCACTAATTATTGTTGATTAAATGGTATATTTGAGCCTGCGTTGTCTCATTTCCCCTCAACCTCTGCGTGGACCCACCTAGTTGGTAGCGTGGCGCCATCTCCCTTTCGGGGAGCGTCACATGCTTATCTTAAAGATAGACGTCATTATGTAGTGATTAATAATTTTCATCGACTGTTCTTCGTATGTCTTCTGGAGTCCCACAGGGAAGTGTGTTAGGACCACTTTTGTTTTTATGTCAATGATTTAGCTTCTGCCATTCCTGAAAATGTGTCTGTGCGTTTGTTTGCGGATGATTGTGTCATTTTTAAACAATTTCCTCACCGTGTGATCATGTGGCTTTACAGAAGCACTTATCGCTATCGATAACTGGTGTCAGAACTGGGGCATGCAGTTAAACACTAAAAAAACTGTGCTACTGCGTATCACCAGGAAATTAAGTCCTAGTCGATTCCACTATACTCTGAGAGGCACTAACATAAATAATGTAGACAAGTATAAGTACTTGGGGGTCACTCTCACAAACAAGCTAACTTGGTCAACTCCACATATCTGACATTACCACTTCCGTATTATGTAAGCTATGGTTTCTAAAAAGAAAACTAGCATCAGCACCCTCGCGCACTAAAATTCTAGCCTATAATGCCTGTGTTCGTTCGAAGCTTGAGTACGCTTCCATTATTTGGGATCCGCATACGAAGAAAGATATTATGAATCTGGAACGTATTAACAGAAAAGCAGTTAGGTTTATTTTTGGCAAATATCGCAGGCTTGATTCCCCGACCACCCTAATGCAATTAAACGACATTTCTACTTTAGAAGCTCGGAGAAAGTTCAGTCGTCTTTCCTTTCTTTACAATTGTTTGTGTGGTAATATAAAAATTGATCTCCCTGACTGTGTTAAACCGCTATCAGCACGACGTACTCGCCATGGTCATGAACATGCTCTAACCCCAATTCTTGCCCAATCAAATGCTTTTAAATATAGTTTTTTCCCTAGAACTATGGAGGACTGCAATTGTTGCCTTGTGACATCTTTCATTCTAATAGGTTTCTTGGTGACCTGGAGCGTCACCTTCTTTCTTATTTTTGTTCTTTTGTATTGTTGTGTGTTGTTTTTTACAATTATGTTTCGATGTACCCATTCCTGCTTGGGCCAGCACATTGGCCTGCAGTATTGTGAAATAAAATAAATAAATAATAAATAAGGAAAAAAAAAGTTGTGTATCGGATCGATATGGAATATGAATTCTGTTTTATACAGGCCCCATTTTTCATACGTTTCGTGCAACAATGGAAGCTACTTCGTGTGTTCAGGAGCCAAGACACTTTTTTTTCAACCAGAAGAACGCACTTTTCAACTCTCATTCGCAGCAGTCCAGTCACCGAACCACTACGAGGCGGTACTTCAGAAATCCTGAGCGGGCACGATATGCATTTGGAAAGAGACTTGCACTGGAGTTGCAGTACTGGAATCATAGGCAACAACCAGGCCTCGCAACTCTGGAGCGAGCGCTTTACAGGCATGAATACGACACGAAAACACGGCACAACCACAATTCAGAAACACATGGAGAGCATGAATGATGCATTGTGGACGGAAAGATCGCATTACAGGCACCGTGCACGAGCCTGCGCTATCCCCTATGGTCTAAAAAAAACACACGCAATAAACATACACCAACTGCATTAAAAATGCCAGAACCTCTTGATTTCAAATTACGAAGGTGCCGTCAAAAACAACAAAGGCGGTGGCAATTTCTTTTCCAGAAGCTGCCCTAGCCTGTAGACATGCGGTCGCAGAATTCAAAATGGTCGCTATAGTCTACAGAATGGAGGAAAGAAAAGGCCGATGGTGCCGGCATGAAGGAAAGATCTTGTCGGCGCAATCACAAACTACCGTAATTACCCGATTCTAACGCGCCGATCAACCACCGATTTTCCAGGCAAAAGCCAAAAAAACTTGCACCTCCGTTTGTAACCGCAAGTAACTTTGTGAGCAAGAAAAAACGAATGCGAGAGAAACGGGTGATTTATTCCCCGAAGTAATCTCGCTCGTCTCAGTCCTCGTAGCTCTCCGAGAGCTCCTGTCGCCTTCCGCTGACCGCAACATCTTCGTCATTGTGCCGTCAAGCGCGTTAGCGATGCCACACTTCTGAACGAAACGTTCAACCATGTTCGATGGGATCGTGGCCCACGCCTCGCATGCCCATCCCGCGAGCTTTCTCCAGAGGCATACGCTTCACCAACCGCTCGTTGTGAACGCGTGGGAGCCGCTCGTAAGCCGCGGAAGCGGCGCACCTTCGTGCCCGCTGCTGCCATTGGTGTTATCAGCACGCAAGTGGAATAATTTGAGGATTTATGTGAACGCCGAAAGAAAAAGCCTAGGCGCCTAGATCCGAAAAATGGTGCTAAAAGCTTTGGCGGCATCTTGAGATGGCGATGGCGATGGGTGGAACGAAATTTCAGCTGTTTCGGCAGTTTCGGTTTCGTATCCGATTCTAACGCGCATGCGATTTTTCGCCCTATTTTTGCGGAAAAAAGGTGCGCGTTAGAATCGGGTAATTACGGTAATTCGTACAGCGAGATAGTAAACTCTATTCCTCTGCAAGGCGTGCTTGTCGAAAGCGTGATGTGGATAAAAGTTGCCGAGCGGACAATGTAGCAGCAGCGGGTTAGCGTGTGCAGACATCTCACTTTCGCAGAGCGGGGACATTCGGAAAATCCACTCAACTGTTAGAAAAATCGAAAGTACATAATCAATTCGTGAATCAGATTATTTGCAGAGGTACTATTTGATTCGTATTCCAGTATTCACACATCCTAATAAGTAAAGTTCTCCCTTAAAGAAAAAAAGAGGCATTGACACAATAGCAAGTGCATATGCATGAACTTTTAAAACCTGGACATCAGCCCCTCACATCGCACAGAACGTTTGCGTAGTTTTATGCCAGTGCTCCATGTAGTTGCTGCAGCCACTGCTGTTGGGGCAGGGCAATTTTTCTTTCTTTCTGCCTTTTCAAGTTCAACACTGCTTTAGTAATAAACGGTAAAAAGCATGTTAGTTGGAGCCTTTCTGTGGAATACTGACATGAACAGAAGTTCCCTTCAGTGTGCCTTTCAAGGCAATGAAACAAGCGCAGGATTATATAGACGCACCGCTTCACGAAGCTTTGAAAGTCAGCCTAGTTTCTGCCACAAGAAACCAGGCCCGTAAGTGTCATGTGCACACAGATGCCAAGTACTGGTTCGAATTGGCTGCACTGTAACTCTCTGCTGCATGGTGGTTCCAACTGCAGCGGTGCATTGTGGGAGATACAGAGGTGCAAAAGAGGTTGTTTGCTGCCCCCGAGGGGATCTGCCAAAGCCTCCTCGACCCATGCCTCTCTTGCCAGAGAAGGAACAGGAACAGAGAAGAACAGACCAGGGGCCCACTGGGGGAGGGCAAGACGGTGCAAAGGCACTCACCCCCGCTGCTCCGCTGGTGGAACACGTTGCCGTGGTGGCTGTGGGCGTGGCGCGAAAAGTGGGAGCGCGCAAACGACTCCCCGCTGCCGAACATCTCCCCGAAGGGCGACCGTCCGCCGTCGTCCTCGTCGTCAAAGTCCGAGAACAGGTCGTCCATGTTGAAGGCGTTCTCGAAGAAAGGACCGGGGCCCTCCCCCTGCCCCGCCCCTCTGGTGGCCCTGGTGGTGCTGGTGGTGGTGGTGGAAGTGACCTCCCCGGCTGTGCTCCTGCTGGTGGAAGTTGAAGGCATCGTCGAAGTGCCGGAAGAAGTCGTGCATGTCGAAGTCCCGGAAGGGCGAGCCTGCCCCGTCCCCACCCTGGGAGAACGCCGACCTGCCGAGCTGTCGTACTTCTTGCGCTTCTCGCTGTCCGACAGCACCTCGTACGCTGCACGGGAACGAAAGAAGAGAAGAGCGAGCGTGGATCAGGGTTATGTCTTCTTCAGACAGAAAGCGGCCACAAATGCTTCGTGTGCATTAAAAAAAAAAATCTGTTCAAAAATCCCCTTAGCACAGCAACAGAGAGACGGACAACTGGCGCTACTTCGACCAATTTTATTCGGGAGTCCTATCATTGCATACACAACAGTCAAAACTCAATTTAACAAAGTTGAGGGGAGTCGCGAATTATCTTTTAAATTGAGAACTTCGGTAAATCGAGTACATTCGACTGTACACTGAAGCAGCATCCAGCAAGCTTATGCGGCGTCATATTTGCAAAGCATAAATACTCCGAAAATAAAACTACAGGCCGCACGTATGACAAGAGATCATGAAAATTGTTATCTGACCAAGGAGAGCCCCTGGGGGACTACAGATTCATTTCCCCCAAAGAAGTTGGTGATGTCTGTTGTGTGCACCTTGAAAGCAACACTTGCACGGACCACTCATAAGTTTCTAGTGCGTTCAATGCGTCTTCCGTACCCTTGTGGCGCTCCGGCACACATCCGCAGCAGATCAAGGGCAATCCAGCACCTGACGGAAACTACGCACAGATTTATGGCGAAATAACAACAAAAAGCACGGCCCGAAGAATCCGATCGCCAAAGACCGATCTGGAACAGTGAACTGGACCAAATTGGAATGGCACACGATAGTTTTTTTTTTACTACTAGCACCATCTGGTGAATTCAACCAAAAATTACAACTCCCGTTTTGCTCCACAGTTTCGTAAAAGCGACACAAAGGTGATCTGCGATGTTATCTTCGTCACCCCATGAATCAATTTTGAGGCGTTCTCCACAAAATAGACTAAAAATTAAGACTTTTGAGCTGCGTTTTTTTGAGAAAAGGTTCAGTAAACCGTTTCCGAAACATCATGACGTTGGTTTCGTTATTTCGAGTTTAGTCAAGGCATTGCGCTCTATAGGCGTCTGAAGGGGCATCAGAATATCTTCGTTACATTGGGACTTTCGTTAAATTGAGTTTTGACGGCAATATCAAGAGCCGAGCCCGTGCAGCATGCTTTGCGACATATTCAGTTCACATTACAGGGACACTAAAAAGAACAACACGTCATGCTTAACAGAAATTCAAACTCCAATGTCAAGAGTGCCACCGACAAATCCCTGAAACAACTTTCGCCACATTTCTTTATGTAATAGGCCTGCTGCCAGTTCCACGCACTTGGGTCACGAGTCACACGCGAAATACTTGTCTGACCTAGCTAGCTGTCACAATTCCAGAACTACAACCACACAAACAAATGTGCAGCTCCTCCATTTCAAAAGGCCCTCGCACAAGTCAGCAGAATCTCGTACACCGCCCCAGTGCAGTATCCCAAAGGGCCTGTCCTGTCTCTTTCTTTCTTGGCGCCGAAAAGACATTTGCCACCTCCCTCCATGTGGTGTGCACAATCCTTAAGGGCCACAACGCTCGAGGCCCTTCGGCTGTTTGCGACACGTCTTCCCTTGCCTTCCTCCTGCCACCCCTCATCTTCTGGAGCAGACCCTGTGGAGGAAACTACCGAGCACACAGTTCCAGACGAACACAGCCTCAACAACTGTTTCTGAAACTGAGCTCGCATGTGGTGGCATGAGAGCAGATCCCCCTAGGAACTTGCCATTCAGGCACTCCAATGACGAGGCGCATGAAAAAACTGGGTGACATGGAGAGATGGGCAGTCCTCTCCTCAGTAACTCTTTGCGAAATCTTCAATGAGAAATCAGGATGCACAGAAAACTGCACGAGTGCACTCTATAAAAATAAAATAAATATATAAATAAAGGAAAGTGAAACAGTGTGTGTAGCCTTGATTATATCGCAAGATTACGTCTCGACGAGCGTGGCTGGCATCCCTGCTTCGACTGCATGGCAGGGTTCTAATTGATAAAGTAGTTGCGATAAACACAAGCCAAACCACCTAAAGGAGCCATGAAGACAAAATACAAGTCTGTGTTATTTGAAAGATTTCGTGTTTTATAGTGCCCCCAGCGCTTGTTCAGGGATAGAAACGATGCTTTATTCACTGACAAATTAATCAATTTAAATAAATATTTTGATTTTCTCACTAAACCCTGTGTTTTCGTGGTCTGCAATGACATCTTAGGAACCGACCGCTCTGCAGCCTAGGGTCGCTTGATTCATGCGTCCGCCGTACAGGGTGGAGACACGTAACGCTGGCGCCGCCATTTTGGGTCACTCGCTCACCGCCGAAGCAAGTCATTGTATCAAAAACCGTGCTAAAATTATCGCCAAAACGCGGTTCACTGGCGAAGTTTGAATCATCTTATCTGTTTCGCGTTGCTGAGACTCGTGGGAAACGAAAAGGACAACGCGTTGAGCACGTTGACCCAATCGCAGCAACATGGGACCATTCAAAGGGTGTCTCCACCCTGTACGGCGGCACTGGCATCGAGGTACTCTCGCGCGTTTGTTTACGTTACTGAACCTAGATGGCGCCACCATACCATGGCAAGCCGTTTTCTGCTCTGGTTTGTTTTTGAGCATATTTAAACCTGGCTTGTTTTTGTACTGGGAGAAAATCATTTCGTGAAACATAGTGCTCGCCTCGACAAATATGGTCACAGTAAGACACCGTTGCTAGTGTCAATAGGCCATTGTCGTCTGAGACAACTCCAAAGCCGCGCAGCGCTGTGCAGCTAAACCTAGCATAGTGCGTGCAGTACCAACAGCAGTGCGCATCAGTACCTTCTATGTTTACATATGCTTTTCGTGACTACCACTGTTTGTCCCACCATTCTTATTGCTTTAACAAGAATGTGCCTTAAATTTAAGCGCAAATAGCTCGTTCTGCAAGCTTATAAGCTCAGCCTAATTTGCGTTTGCTTTGACGGCCTCTGCCAATCGCAGAACTGGCTCGAATGACATCATAGGTTCTGTTGCGAGGAAATGAGCGAGTGGGTCGCATGGCCATTCCTTTTTTGCCTAAGTATCTAGCTTATTTGAGCAAAGTTTATGGTAAAAGTGGTGTCAGTATGATTCTAACGAGGCCTTCTTTTGAATGAACCAAACTTGTGTTTGTCTTCATGGCTCCTTTAAACAAAAACTGCTGGAAGTTGCCCTTTCTCTGTCAGCTACAAGGCCTTTGTTGTGCAATCTCTCCTTTATTATCAAAGTGCCACACTGGACTACAGCAATGGTGGGAAGCACCATGCCAAGAGCACTCGTGTGACATCAGCCAAGGGACTGCGACCCTCCGATGCCCTCTGGCACCAGGTTTTCATTGAGCACAATTCTGCATGTACTGTCGGGCTTCCCATCACACAAACACAATCAGGGTGCAACACCTCTGCTTTGCAAGATAATTTGAGAAGCGCTGTTCAATGCTGCCTGCAGTGTGGCAGCTTCTTTAACCAAGCAGCATTCAAAGAGAACACGTCAGCACATCAAAAATGTCCTGCAGTAAAAGGGCGTAGGCTCAGCAAGAAGACCCTGCCATTTTATGCCTCGGTGGCCGTTTCCAAGCAGAGGGCAATGAAGTTCCTTGTTGCCTCAAATGTGAATGCTCGAAAAGACCGCATCATGACATCTGACATGCCGACGGCATGTGCATAAGCCAGCGTGCACGAAGGTCACACAATACATAAACCGAGTCCAAAAATACCCAGTGAACTTTTCTCCAGCAGCGATCATCTGGGCATGTTCCCGGCAATCACCCTGGACAATATGAACAAGCATCCCCAGCTTGTTTGCAGAGCAGTCAGGCTAGTTTCTAGAGCTGCACGTTCTTGTTCCCGCTCTTTCGACAGCTCACGCTGAATTTGCACGTGTACACCCACGCAAAAAAGCTTACAAAGGAAAGGAAGGGGCCAGTTTGATGCTTATCACACTGCAAGCACACAGCTACCACTGGTGGCGTAACAAGCACAGAAAAAAGTAAAGCCGTTCCACTCAATGTGAAAAGCCGTTGGAAGTGCAGAGCAGTGATTCGCCACAGGGCTGTAGCATCGTTATCCGTTCACTGCTACCACCAAACGCATTTCAAATTTCCCGCCTTCGCAGTGCTCGCACGCCCTCTTCTTGAAACTGAACCAGCGGCAATTCTGTTCTTTTGTGCTTGCTTTTTTCTCCCACACGTGCCCGCTTTGCAATGCAACTTTTTTTGCTTACTATCGTAAAAACCAACCAAACGAGCATTCCTAACTAAATGAATACAGGCACTGTCGGTTAATTACATATATTACGCCTAACATGTACCTACAGCTTTCTTTGCGCTAAGCAACGGGGAGATGTAGGACCAGCGGTTCAACGAGTTTCAAATGCGTATGACTATATAAACCGCTTGGCTTTCGAAGCCTCTTGGGTTCCGCCGCGACAACAGCCACTACGACGGAACACCGCGTGGCTCTACTTGGGTCCAGCGAGCGAGATACGACAAGACGAGCCCCTGGAGTGCTCTGCCCTTAAAAAAAAAAAAGAAACAGAAAGGCACTTCGCACACCCAAGATTACCCTCAACATGTGCACCTACTTCCTGGGCATTCATGTGAAAGGTACGGGTGCAGGAGGGATTTCACTATGAAAACGTTTCATGCACGAGTTTTTCTGCAGGGGCCGGGGCTGCTGCTGTTTTCTGGTTTGCTGTGGCAACACTTAGGGGGACAGGTACTGGAAAAAAAGTCCATTTGTATTTTTAAACCCTTACACCAGGCTTCTAAACAGCATTACACTAACTGAGGCCTAAGCTAGCTTAAAGGGACCCTGCAACAGTCTTTGAGCAGTGCAAGTAAACCTGCGCGACGTTTAGATTACACACCAGGAATACCTGAGCCAAATATTACACGGCACGTGAAGCGGTAAGTGCGCAAATCGATGTGAAAGACGCGGAAAAACCAACCGCTCTCTCTTCAGTTGTCCTCATTATGCAACCCCTGGCATTGCCTAAGGGACGTCACATAGGCCATGGCTGCCCGATCGGCTGTCACTGGTCAACTTCGCGGCTAGATTCTCCCATTTCCGTCGTCGTCATCGCTGTGTACGAACCTCTTCTATGCCTGACCTGTAGGCACGGTTTTGCCGTTTCTTTTGTGTTTTGATTGCGCGCGGAGTTTGAGTATGAGCTCAATACTTCCCTTTCAACGGAACACTTGACTACAACGTTTATTGCTTCAAAAACGCCCTACCAGTCCGAGCCGCGCAACTTGCGATCAGGCACCCATGCCTGCTTTTTGTGGCACCAGACCCGGAAATAGGCCCCTCCGCGTTGCGGAGAAAAGGAGAAAACTACCCGGCATGTGATTATATCGAAGGCCGCCGAAGAGAACGCCGCGAGCCGCCCCCCTCTCCGGGAGAGAGCGCGCAGCTTTCGTCGCGTGACCACGGTCGAGTTGAGGGGAACGATTATGCGCGATTTCTCATCGCGCGTAGTTTCGTTAATTGTGAACGGATTTTCATAATTTTTGCTGGAGAGACTTCGGGACAATAGACTTTATCCCAAAGATGCATTACTAGTAGTCGATGGCAAATATTGCAGGGTCCCTTTAAAGGGACCCAGAAAAGCTTTTGTAAAAGTTACAAAAGGCCTTTAAGGTCGCGTAGCACCAATATAGCGATGCAATGCCGTTGGAATTATTGATCTACATTCAGTATTAGCTGTGCCAGAAGCAATTAAGTGCACCTCTCCCCCAGTTTCCGATCGATTCCTCCTCCCTCTCCGCTTCTTTCAAAGCAGCTGGAAACACTGGAATAGCCATGTGACAATCGCGACGCTCAACTTCCATTCTCCGCTAGCTACATTTCCTGCGCCTAGGCACGCGTCAATCGCTGCAGACCCGCCTTTGCCTCGGATTCACGCAGGAAGGAGGAAGAGCAGCCGAAAACCAATGGCAGTGACGTTGCCGGCGACGACGATCGGCCGAATCAGGGGGGGGGCGCCTCGCCGTTGCGTCAGCCGCGGTCGGCTCGCTGCGGCGGTGCGCTCATCCTCTGAGAAAGGCGATCTTCAAAAATTGTTTACATATTGTCCGTACAATGTATGGGGCTCACACTTGGCTCGAAAATCCCCCGTTATGTGTTCTACCACCTGAATGCATTTGATTGCCACCTTCACAAAGCTTTTCTGGGTCCCTTTAAAGGCTGAAGCATAGTACGAAAAATATGGTGCGCTCAAACTCAGTGCCTCAAACATTGTCCTTCATTAAAAAAAAGAAGAAGAAAGGAAACGACAATTTCTGCTATTGCAAAAATTCATAGGCTACCTGAAAAACTCTGCTATGGGACTGTCCTATATGCTGTATAAGTCAACTTAGTACACCAGAAAGCAACTTCTGCAGTAAGCCATCCCTATGGTTCTAATAAAGCAGTGGCTGTGTAAAAATTGATGTTCATCGTACATTGCAGTACCGGCATCATAATTGGTTAATGGAGTTGCACTTTTGTTGCCATGCTGTCAGCAGCAGCAGTCATGATTGCAGCAGCAGCAGTCACGGCGGAAGGTGCACGCTCTGAATCATCTCACTCTGTATTTCCAGGCGCCCGAAGTTCCTTGCTTGGCAGGCACTGCTGCTGAGTATCGCCCTTCTACCCCTCGCAACATCGCTCCGTCACGCCCGCGTGTCGCCAGATACAGTGTTCAAGGGATAAGTAAGCAGCGGTTGCGCATCCTGCTCTGCACATCCAACCAGGGCTATAAGGACCACTCTGGGCTGCCTGGAATCCATTGCAGCAGCAGCAGTCACGCGGAAGGTGCATGCTCTGAATCATCTCACTCTGTATTTCCAGGTGGTGTGCGAGTTTTAAGTAACTATTCTGTGCTGTAAAAATTACCGTGACTGCTGCTCAACGCTGCTTGTTATCTGTATACAATGCCTACCTGTGCTGAACTTGCTAAAAGAATTAAAGCACTTGAATCTGCGTTTAAAAAGCAATTAGAAACTGCAGTTAAGGAGGTCAAGGCGGAGGCTAGGAAAACACTGGATGACAAAGGCCTTGAAGAGCATGCGAAACTATGCGAGAGTGTTAAGTTCCTCAGTGCTCAGTACGATAGCATGCGTGTGAAGCAGGATGCGCTCATTGCAGAAAATAAAGCGCTAATGGCCCATAACGAGTCTCTTGAAAACCCGTTTGGCTGAACTTGGGCAATATTCTCGACAAAACAATATAGAAATTAAAGGTGTGCCAACGACTAAAGGCGAGGACTGTACTGCCATTCTAAAGTGCATGGGTGATGCAATCGGATGTACTTGTGACACCTGCTTGACATAGAACAGTGCATCGTGTTCCCACGAAATCAGCAGAGAACATCATCATTGCGCGGTTTTGCAGTCGTGACAAAAAAAAATGACTTCATATCCGCAAAGCTCGCAAGGCTCGGCTTCGCACTGGACAACATTGGCTTTTCGGAATCTTCTGACCAGGCTGGTTATATACGAATGATCACCTGACTGCTGAAAATAAGAAGCTTTTTCTAGGGCACTGGCTCTAAAGAAAGAGCACCAGTGGAAATTTCTCTGGACAGAGAATAATGTCGCATCCTGGCACGCAAGGTCTGAAGATAGCAGGGTCTTTCGAATAAATACCGCCTCTGACCTCTCGATTTTCATTTAAACGACGCCTTACATCCACTGTATCGGCCACTCAGTTTTCCTTTTCTTTTCTTTTTTATGTACTTCGATCACCGTGGCAACCTCAAACATTCGCTTACGTTACAGAAATATTCGCTAATTCATTTTAATGCTCGCAGCAATCCGTAAGAACTATGACGCATTACCACTTTTCTTTCTCTACTGCACCACCAGTTTCGTTTATCTGCCTTTCGGAAACGTGGCTGTGCGACGCAGACCGAAACATGTATTCTTTTCCACAGTATCAGCAGAGTATTGTCAGCGATCTTCTGACGCGCACGGTGGGGCTTGCAATTTTTGTTTCCAGTGGGGATTTCGTACACGCGCAGGTTTGATCTGTCTTTCACCGTACCACTGTGCGAATCTGTGTGGATCGAATGTGGCAAGTCATTCCTAAACAACGGAAAAAATTAATCATTGGCAGTGTGTATCGCTCTCCTTCATCTCCTGTTCTGGAATTTCTGTCAATCTCGATAAATTACTTCACAAGTTATCTTTTGAGAATAAGCAAGTTGTGCTAGTAGGGGGACATAAATATAAACTTATTAGATATGGAATCCAGTGTCTACTCGGCTTACACGAACTGTTTCAGTGGCTTCGGCTACGATCGCTTATCACTGCTCAACAAGATGTGGCCACCAGGGTTCACAATCTCTTTTAGATCATGTCCTATGCAATTTTTTACTTTATCTAATTCATTGATTGTTGTAGTGCATCGAGGGTCCCGTTACAGTTTTTAACTTTGGGACCCTCGTCCTGTATAAAAATATTACTGTACTACTTTTTTGGAATGAATAATAAATGAAACTGAAACTGAAACAGCATGCTTGGGCTCAAACCGCTTTTTTTGAAGTAGGGCTCAATTTGACATTACAACCACCACAGGCTTTGTGAAAAATAGACAACACATACAGAGGATGGGACAAGCGGAGTTGGTAGAGACTGATGTAGCGGAGATCTTGCTGAAGAAGCCTAAAATCAGTCAGCAAGCGAATGAAACAGAGGAGCACCAGAGAGCTGGCAAGCTTGAACTCCTACCTTATGTATGCAGCAACTTCCCATAACCTTAAAAAGGTCACCAACAAGTACAGAATTCAAATGATATTCTCAGCCCCGGTGAAACTTCGCAGGCATGTGCTCCCGCATCACAAAAGAAGACAAGAAGCGTAAAGGGTGGGCAAGAGCAATGCCAACCACCCCTATGTGGACTTGAAAGTTGGCGTGCTGTATCAAATACCATTGAAGCATGGTAAAGCCTGCATAGGGCACACCGACACTGCATCAACGACCGTATCCGTGAGCATGACCTTTGCGTTAAAAAACAAGGCTAGTGTGCACTTGTCTGCCCGCTGTCTGGCCTGCACGAGTGGCGAGTGCATACCACTGTTCAAAGAGGTGCAGCGGCACAAAGGCACAGGAAATTCTAGAGGCCCATCACTTTAGAAAGAAGGGAGGAGATTGTGCGAGTGACACACCCGTGTTCCTTCACAAACAGGAGATGATGTATCTTGACTCGTATCTTTAGAAAATGCGGGTTGCGCTGCGGTCTTCGTTGCTATGTTTTGTAAAAAGTGCGCATGAGTGACCCGTTAACAAGTGTACTTCATGTGTGTGGTCTGTCCAATAAACGTTAGTTGAGAGTTTGCGCTTGTCCCGTCCCCTCATGGTGTGTATTTTGCGCAAAGCTTGTGTTTGTTACCAGCAAGTTCTTGACAGGCATTGAGAGAGAGAGGCTGGAGGCAGAGGGGGAAATTTGAACATTTAACTAATCAAGGGGGCGCAGTTGGTCACCTAAAATTCATCGCACAACCACAAGAATGCAAGTAACATCGCATCAACAGTCACCACAGGTTTGCAGTCGGAGGCACGACTGCAAACTGACGAAATCAACTTTCACGGTACTGACCCAAAACCGGTCCACATTAATGACCACCTCACCCCTGCCAACAAACGTTTGTTTGGGAAGGCTCTAAACCTGAAAAAAGAAAACAAGTGGCAGTTTCTCTGGACCGAAAATTGCCAAATTAAGGCCAGGAAAACCGATCACAGCAAAGTTCACCGTATTCGCAACGAGGCTGACCTTTCCATCTTCCGTTAATATGGCACCCGAATAAGCAAACAACAGGAAAATATGGCCTACATTGGACTGAAAGAATTCCAATCGATCAGTAACCACACGTGCTACTCTGCTGTCCCCGTTAACGCCCGTAGCCCCGCAAACATTACAATGAATTTCACAATTTATTTTCGTCAACAACCTCCCCCATTTCTGTCATTTGTGTCTCGGAAACATCGCTATCAGAAAGTGATAAGAACCTGTATGGCTTCCCGTCTTATACCGCCGAATACTGCCACCGACGAAATTCAAGCCATGGTGGATCAGCCATTTTTGTACTAGGTAGTGTAACCTATAAACGTAGACTTGACCTTTCTCTTAATGTACCGGATTGCGAATCTGTATGGATTGAAGTTGACAGTCCTAATTTTTTTAACGATAACAAGAAAACCGTTTTTGGCTGCATTTACCGTTCGCCGAGCTGTCCTATCTCAAACTTCTGCTCCGCTTTTGATGATCTCCTGTATTCTCTGTCAAACGAAAACAAAAACGTCGTGATCTTAGGGGATATAAACATAAACCTTCTAGATGACTCGGTCGCGCGCGTTAATGAATACACTAATTGCTTTCTTGGCTATGGATATGAGACACTAATTCACGCACCAACCCGTTCTTCGAGGACCAACTCAGGGACACTTATTGATCATGCGCTAACAAATGCCCTCACCCCACCTGAAGCATTTATCATTCGAGCAAGCATCACTGATCATTATCCAATAGCCCTTCGTTTTCACAGGGCAAAAAACTATTGAAAAGATCAGTCATACAGAACAATATTCAACAAACAGCAATTCCGAGAGAGAATGTCAAGCGCACCTTGGTCCCGAGTCTTGTCGTGTCAAGATGCTCAGTCATCGTACAGTGAATTTACCGCGATAATAAACAACTGCATAACGTCGTCTACATCTACAGTAAAGTGTTGTAAAAACTACTCATTCCCTGAGAACCCCTGGTTAACTCCTGGATTGCTCAAAAGCATGCGTAAAAAAGAAAACCTGTACAAAAAACTAAGCGGCAACCTTTCAACGCCGCGCTTCTCAGGCGGTACAAAGAATATTCTATTACTTTGACGCTGTTGCTGAAAACCGCTAAAAAGAATTGTTACGAACGATGAATAAGTGAAACCGGTTGTAACAGCAGAAAGCAATAGAGTATCATTAACGAATTTCTGAATACAATGCTCCTCCTAATGTTATCTCAGAAATACAACACAACGGTATTTCGCTCAGCACAAACAAAAAAATCGCTAACGCCTCCAGCTCATTTTTTCCGACAACATCAAATGTAACGAATGCACCCTTTACCTCTGCACAACGAAAGGTTTCACAATCATGCTTTCTTTTCCCAGTTTCATCCAGTGAAGTTAGTTCTGCTATCACTAATCTTAAAACAACCAGTGCCGGCCTGGATAACATTCATGCGCGCTACATCAAGGATACTGTTGATATTATATCTGATACACTAGCTTACATTGTAAATTTAATTTTTAAAACTTCTGTCTTCCCACAAGAGCTGAAAAGAAGTAAATTAATTCCAGTCTTCAAAAAGGGGGATACGACTGCCATGAATAACTACAGACCAACTTCTATAGTTCCATTTTTTAGTAAAGTGATTGAAAAGCTAATTGAACGTCTTTTAAACTACCTCAATAAGTTTGCAATTCTGACACCTCGACAGTTCGGTTTTCGGCCCGGTTACTCCACTAATCGTGCTCTAATAGCACGATTAGTGGAGTAACGACTGACGAATTTAAGAAGGCAATCGATGAAGGTAAAATAGTCGGATCTGTTTTTATAGATTTTAGTAAGGCATTTGATTCCATAAATCATGACATTCCTTTTCAAAACTTATCCTCATATGGTATAATTTGTCCCCCTTTAAACCTCATTAGGAATTACTTGCTCGATCGAGAACAAACCGTTAACGTATCAGGTGCAATGTCGGATATAAAAACTGTAAATATAGGCGTACCACAAGGGTCTATCCTTGGTCCAATCTTATTCTTAATTTACATTATTGACCTCCCAAACTGCCTAACAACTCCAGCCGACTGCCTACTTTATGCTGACGACACAACCGTTTACAACGCCCACGAAAATATCGATGAAATAACACAGCAGCTAAATAACGACCTTAGGAAACTTAGCATGTGGTGCGACAGGAATAAGCTAGTAATTAATCCATCTAAAACACATTTCATATTATTTAGTTCCCGTAAGCTCAGGCACGATAATGTGACCATACTCATTAACTCCCACCCCATATTCCCAAGCAATCAATGCTTGTTTCTCGGTGTACAACTGGACTGCTCCCTTAAATTCACTGCTCACATTCAGTAGTTAAAAAAGAAGACGGCATATGGTATTAGAGTTTTCATAAAAGCGTGTCAATATTTTGCCTCATCGACGCTCATTTCCCTGTACTATGCATTTGTTTATAGTCACATCAACTACTGTATCGTGTCTTGGGGCCTTACTTATCATTCGCACCTCACCCCCCTTCAGCCCATTCAAAACCAAGCGGTTCGACTGATAACATCCAGCCAGTACAACGTGCATGTGCCCCCGCTTTTTCGGAAACTAAACCTTTTTACCATTGACAAACTCATTCTGTATAACCTGGGAATATTTCCTTACCGTTTAACCAAAAATTCGGAATACTTATACATTATCAATAGAAAGCAACTTACCAATCCTAACAACACACAGTTCTCACTTCAACACAACTATCTGCTTCCGAGAGTGCGCACAAACTATGGAAAACAAATGGTAGAATTTACTGCTATAAAGAACTGGAACAGCCTCCCTCTTGAACTTTAAGATCTGTCGCCTATTTCTTCATTCAAACACTCACTCGGGACATTTTTATCCCGCTAATTCTTGTGGTCTGTTTTTTACTGTGATTACATAGAAAATTCATTATTACGCTTACGTTCATGACCAGCCTTTAAATCTGTTGCACTGTATAATTATGTATTTTGTCTGCGAAAATATTTGTCACACAAACGGATATTATTTATTAGCCTTGTTTGTCGTATTTTTCACCTTATCTACTGTACGCGCGACTGCATTTTCTGTACCTTTCAATCGATAACTTCTCGCGTTTACTAACAAGAGGTCCCGCTACAGTGTTTACTTAGGGACCTCTTTCTGTATATTGTGTTGGATGACCTTGTTTCCATTCAATGCAATTCAACCTCTGCCAGTCTTGGCTACGTCAATTAAAAACCATTCTCATGCTCAACCATAACAAGTAAACCCCAGTAAAGAAAAGTGTAAAAACAGTGTCAACTACTGTACCTTCAATCCTCAATGTAATTTCAAATTCTAGGGTACATGAGTGGCACACAAAGTGATCAAGTGTATGCTCTAATTCCCACACTTTAGAAGCTTACACAACACAGCAGACTCTGCAAAAGTGCTTTTCGATGCAGTCACGCATAAAGGCAGGTGGGAGATTGAGCACACAGTCTCAAGAAGAGAAGAGGAGAGGAGGATACCCTGTGCGATCTGCTTGAACTTCTCCTCAGCGCCGGGCTTCTTGTTCTTGTCCGGGTGGTACTTGAGCGCCAGCTTGCGGAAGGCCTTCTTGATCTCTCGGTCGGTGGCCGTCCGCTCCACGCCCAGCAGCTCGTAGTAGTCCGCCTCTTCCTCCCCCGCCACACACGCCACCCAACACGCCAGCAGCAGCAGCAGGGCTGCCGCACAACACCGCCTCCCCATCCTCCCACCACTGCAAAGACAAAACGCAACTCTGTCCAGTTGGGAAGAGCCAGCCTGCAGCCGCAAAAGGCCCTCACTCCACAATGCAGTTGACGTAATATGGGAAGGAGCGTGTTAGCTGCACATCAGCATCTCCGTTGTATCACCACTGGAACCATGGGCTAGTTCGCGCTTCTTGGCGGCGGCTTGGGCCGGCAGCCACCAATCACACAAACAGGATCCAGAGACACCACGCAGAAATCACCGGAAAGTGGCTGGGGAGTCGCCACTGCTTCCTCTGTTTTCTCCAATACTTCGATTATTTGTCTGAAGTTTGTGATAAAATTGCCATCACTGCGGTTGGGACAAAGGGGGAAACACAGTGTGCAAACAAATGGAAGAGGAACAACACAAGCACTGACTCACCCTATGACTGAACAGTGCAAACTTAACGGGACGAGAGGAGGACACAACACAACCACTTGACTATATAACAACTGAAGCTTTATTTAGAATCAGAGAATCAAAGCTGTGCACAGCCACAGCCATGACATTGACCTTGCACCCAACACACTCACCCCGACAGAAAACTGAAGCGCAAGTGTTGCCAAGATAAGCAACCCACCAAGGACATTGGCGGCGATGAGAATTTTTTTTTTATCGAGAAGGCTTCTGAAATCTCCCTCGTGCACACATCTTTGTGTGCGAACAGAATACTTGTTTTTTGGTTACGCTTGGGGTGACAACCATGGCTACAGTACTGCACCGAAAGATGGGACGTGCGTGTGCCCTGTTTAACGTGTTGCAATGTTCCCCCAGAATCTCATAAATTTAAAAAGAAAGCTGGCAGGTTTAACTGACTGATTGTACGGCTTAATGCGCCAATGCAGCGCAGGCGATGAGGCATGGCGTAGTGGAGAGCTCCGGAATGATTTTGACCACCTGGGGATCCCTAACGTGCGCTCAAATCTCGTACACACGAGCGTTTCGCTTTTCGCCTCCATCAGAAAAGCAGCCGCCACGGCCAGGAATCCAACCCACGACCTCGGTGCTCAGCAGCGCAATGCCCTAGCCACTGGAGCCACCGCGCGGGTAGCTGGAAGCTGGCAGGTTTAATGTGGACTTCGGTTTTCGGCAAAGAATTAGTTAGATAAGCTTTGTCCCGGAATCGACACGAAGTTAGACAACAACAGAAAGAAAAAGGGTCTTCGCAAAAGAAGGGCTGCGGCATAATACTCCAGTCACAGTGTGTTGATTGCAAAATCAACGTTGTGTACTGCATCCCCTGTGGTGTGACACAATGTATCAATGAGCCCTGCATGAACATTGCAGCACATTACAGGGCATGCCCACATCCCACCTTCGGCGCATTGCTCTAAGCATGTAGTCACCCCAAGTTTAACCGTACAAGTGTTCTGTTAGCATACAAAGACGCCTGCATGAAGCACTGAGGGACAATAAAAAATCGCACGCATGCAAATCTGCATGCGCATTGCAAAAAGTGTGGATGCCACACTCTTTTCTGTGACACCGAGGTGCTATTCCAGCATCGAAATCAGGCAGTTTGGAAGATGGTAGAAGCATTCTACATTAACCTTCAGAAAGATGACTGTGGAAGCCAGACCGCAATATGGCTCCACAAAAAACAAGCCCCAAGTTCATGTGACCTGTCAGCCCATACCCACACGCCTTTTGCAGCGCGTTATTCAACATTATTGCATGTTGAGTGGCATCCAATCTTTGCCTGTTCCTCTGTGAATGTGCGTTCTTTGCTTTCCCTAATAAACCACTAGTGTGAGTCAGAACTTGTGCTGTTCCTCTTATTGTTGTCCCGCTAGTTTGCGCACTGTGTTCTTCCCAAGATAATATACTATCTCACCCAACTTTCAGTTCTGCTGCAGTTTTCTTGAAGAACGAAACTTGGATTTTGTGTTCACTGGCACCGTTAAGTCCTACAGCAGAGTCAGCATTTCTCTCTCTCTTCTTGTCTCACTTCCCTCTACAGCAAAATTTTTGACCATCGCCACAAGGCACAGAACAAGGGAGGCACCTGGACTGCACATCTGACTTCCCCTTCGACATTTTCTTGCGATGAGAAAACGGTACGCCCCATTAGGGCTCGTCATTTATGGAGAGTGTTCTTTGGCATTTTTGTTAGACTTCAGCGATTGCGCTCGTGTTCCTAGTTTAGAAACGGTGCTGTTGGAAAAGGTCCCACATTTTACAATCTAAGCAAGTCCTTGCCAATAGACTGGCAGACGACCGCCAAGGTGGAATGTGAAGAAATACTTTCCACAACAAAAGACATTCCACTATACACTGTTCAAAAATGCACACTCCTTGGTCTCCTCTCCACATGTGCCGAACAAGACATGCTGGTGGCTCCTAAACATCGTGTTTGTGTCGCAATTATCGCAAGTTAACCCGCACACCAGAATAGTATGCTCTACGATATAGGTGAAGCGGCTTTACCATTCCACCCGACGAGCAAGTGTGCCGATCAACTACTGCACCCATTTTTGTGCCCTTTACTATACCTGTGATACAGACAAGCAAAAGTTGCGGGCCCACAGTTTTTTTCTGCCCGAAATTTTTTCAGAACTAAGCCATAAAGACAGCCTCAAATGCTCTAATTCATACTATAAATGTTACATGCTCACACAATTTGCCCGCAAGAAAGAAAAAAAAAAGCAAAAGTATTTTTTTAGGTATTAACAACCTTTAATCAAGTGGCACAACAATCGCTACAGTATTAAGCCAGTTATGGCTTCTGAATTTAATTCTCATAGTAAACAGGCTACCAGAGTGCCAATAAGCGAAAGTGGACATCTGATAATTCTGCCAAGACGCCCATTTCCTGCCTGTCCGAGGATAAACTGCCCCATCCACTTTTTTTTAGATGACCTATTTGCAGGCTGCGAGGCCCAAGTTAGGGGTGGTGTCCTCTAGTGGGTCGGGCCTGCCACAAAGACAGAAATGCGCCCACAATGTAGCACTTTCCAGGAGATTAATAATGGAAAGAATCAAAGCAAAGTGGAGTTTTGTAAAACCTAACTTGTCACTGCAACAAGAGGGACGGTGGAAGATTTTTTTGTTTTTTCCTTCATGGTTGCTCAGCATCCACTAAGTGCGCAAAAACATTATCAACTGGACCTGTTGTAACTTCTCCTGATAATGGAAAAAGTTAGGGCCTTCGTTTTTTTCTACCAGATGCATTATATTGAAGTTCCACGTGAAGAGCTAGGCGCACAAAAGATGCATGGCACGTTCAACTGGGAAAAAGAAATGTCAAGATGCGTACATACATCACGGCTACTAAAAAAGATAACTGTTTAGATCGTTCCTTGCAAGTGAGGATCCTCACTTACACAGTAACAAAAGCAGAATTACACGAGCACTTCTTTAAGGCAAATTGCACACACATTACAGAAGATTTTCATATAGTGAGAATACGCCATGAAAAAAAAAAAAAAAAAGCACTGACCTCAATAGCTGGAGCACAAAGCGCTTTAAGTTGAACAGCATCCCCACAGAAAACTGCAGGGTTTACTCGTAGTAAACAATGCAAGTCGACCAAGGGCCAGAAAGACGGCCACACAGGACGAAGCTGCCTTTCTGGCCCCTGTTAATCGTTCAGGCGCTTTCCACTCCAGCTATGCAACGTCAACTAGCCCCCACTGTTGCTGATCTTGATTTGGCCACCCTGTACTTTGCACAGCACGTAAACACTGCCATTATCAAGAAACTGATGCAACAGCAAAAACAAGTCCAGTTGAGTCATTGGGTTCACTGCACTGACACCCTGTGTAATGTTTTTTTTTTCTTTTCTGTTGCCATATTTTGCTGTCTTCCCAACCCAAATCCCTCAGTATCCTTACTTTATTACCAGCAAAACCTCACTCATGACGATGAAACAGGCAATTTTAAAAAGAATGCCTGTGGGATCAGCTGTTATGTCATTGAAGCTGCAACACCGGGGAAATTAAAGCACTGGTCTCTGCATACTTTAGCACGTTTCAGGCGTACAGGTGCGTATATCGTTTGGACACTGCGCCCCACTGTGCCTGGGTAACTATAGAGGTGGGTGGGAGTTGGTTCACTCTAAAAAAATGGAAGCAGTGCGACGTTGGAAATTATTCAGTGTCAATCATCAGATTTTTTTTTTTTTAACCCCTAGCTAGAAGTCTGCCAGTATTCTTTGGGACCTGGTAGCTGCCTGAGCTTGAGTGATGACTGTCTGTCAAGCTTCTAGGTCCGAGCTGAGCATCACAGCCTCTCAATCTACAAGCCAGTGATGTCAATATTGGTGGCGTACATGCTCTTTATTTGTCTCCGTAGTTCATGCTGTTTTTAAGTGTCAATTAATGTCTAGTTAAAGCTGTATGCAACACAAAGTGCATTTGCAGCCCTTTGAGTAGGAGTAACAGAGTTTGGGAAGGACAAGCTAAAATACTAAATCACCAGATGCTATGGTTAAAGCTAGTCACATTGAACGGCTGCAGCCTCGCTCCTGCCAGGAATGGCTTAATGAAGTAATACTGTACGTAAACCTTCTCACACGGCAGCTAACACCCTGTTTGAAACTCTGCTGTCCCCCCGACATGGCATGCATGTTTGCCCTTACAGCAGTTTCGGCATACTCCAAGATATATGATCGGAGTTGCCAAGGCAACTCGGACAAACGGACCAACACTGCCGTCTGTATCCGTCCCACATGCAGGCCGACCCATTTTGCCAAGGCATTTAAAAATGAAGTTATGAATGGCGATAAAGCATTCACACGTATTTATTGGAACAATGCTCAATGAAATGCAGCAGATGAAATAATTTGAGGCAGAACAATACCCGCTTGTTTAACAATACATTAAGCAGAAAACTGCAGGCTTTATTCAAATTTCATGTGTCTAAATTTGCAGCGAACAATGTAAGCCGAACCAGCACCTTTCACAGGCCGAGCGACAGAAATAGAGCTCCTATTGTGCTCTCCAGCTATAGTTCATCTTCCATTACTGCTGGATGCGAGTTTTCAGTAGATACAGCAGCTGGAGAGCCGGGAGGAGGCCGAAGAGGCCTTACTTACGTTCGTTAACCTGGTGTGTCGTTGCTAACGCCCCGAAGGACACGAATTGCTTACACTGATTCACGCAAAACGCGTTCCAGCATGTTACCCAAGCCAACTTTCCGACACCAGCAAGTGGACAGTTCGGTACGCTCTGCAGGCGCGCAAAGTGCCTTACCATGGATGCAGGCTCGTTCAATGTATATGACAGCGACAATCCCGACCGAGAACTGACAATCGAGTGCGCCACTCGAGCTGTGCATTTCCGGAGAGAGGAAGCAAACTGAAGCCCGCCGTTCCGCTCAACCAGTTTTCCTCAGCTCAGGTTACGCCGTGCTTCCTTCTCACGACAGCGCAGTGGACGCCAGAGCTGACGTGTCACTCACGAAACGATGAACGGGTCGAAGAAATCGAGCGCCCCATCGCTACGAAAGAACCGCGTGGGAGAAGTAAACGCGAACCAAGACTGCCAACACGCCGAGAGCACGCTCAAACGACGCGCGTACGTGAGCTCCACCTCAGTGCACAGAGTCGAAGAAACGGTGACGAAACGGCCACTCCTCAGGGAATGCCAAACAGGGGCCTCGGCGTATTCCCGTCACGAACGACAACACGCTTCAACCGGACTATCAACGTCTCCCGGCTTGTAGCGAAGGTGAGCGAGCTGCTTTCGCCGATTTCCCGGCGGGACACGAAGTCTCTCCCATTGGCCTGCGCCGTCGACGAGGAGAAGGGAGGAATGTAGGCCGCTCTTGGAAGTTGGCCGCTCTGCCACAACGCGGAAGGACGACGGGGAGGGCTTCCCTGCGGTGGCACGCGTCGATCAGACGACAGCTGTCTTGACAGCTGGGCCTGGCCTCGTCTGCTTTCCTCCTGCACACCGCGCGACATTTGAGACCGCAAACGAGTTGCGGTAGCTTGGGCTATCCGCATCGATGGGGTATTGATGATGGTTTAAACATGAGCTAGGGTGTAAACGAGGTGTTCCTGTGCCGTAGTCGACGTCGTTGTGCGTTTGCCAAATGATACGCCTCAGCGGCCATGCCGGGCGCAGTCTACCGCCGGCCGCACAGCGCTGTGCGTAATCGTGCAGATATTGCGTCACTTCGAAGGAATTAACTGGGCGATTTGGGTAGGAATTTTGTAAATGGGAATGATGCTGCTGCAGTCAGCTGCGATTGAGCAACTAAGCCTGCGCGTCCCAGCTGCACAGCGTAGGCGTTAACGAAATGTTAACAGCTGTCATTTTCGGTTTGGGTTTTAGTTTTGCTTGATTATCGGTTTTAAATACATAATTCAAGAAAGCGTGTTCTCTTTCTCTGCGTAATCACTGAGGCGTCGCTCTCAGTGTGCACGTATGTCTGACACAAAAATTTCGATAGGAAAACGTTTTAAAGCGTTTGCTGGTGAATGAAGCTATTCGCGCCAAAATGTGCGATTCCCGATACACGTGATGGCTCTTTCGAGTCACACACCAGGAGCTTTCAGCGTTTTAAATGCAGAGCAATTTCTTAGGCTCGCCTCCTTCCTGCGTCGGACGGTGTCAACAGCTCCGCGTCCGCAGCAGGTGCGCCTCTCCCCCTTCCCTCCTCTCTCTCAACAGCAGCTGGCGCGCGCATGCGTCGTAGTCAGCCCTTTCGCTCCGTCGCGGTCTCGGCGTACATTCCTCCATGTCGGCGTAACAGGTGCGTGATAGCAGCGCGGTGGGGCGTGGAAGGGCGCGCTCTGCTTGCGCATGCGCGCTCTCCCCCCCCCCCCCCCCCCCCGTACTGCTCTCCCTCTACTGCGCCGCGCTGCAAATATAAAGCGTCTCGCGGTTCGCTCGTGCTTCAGTCACGCGTTGCTCCTTCCTTCCTTGGTTGACCCTCGCCCCCACGTTTCTGCTACTCCAGCATCACGGAGAAGCGATGGAAGCAACACTGCCTTCAACAGTACTGAGCCCAATGCTCTGCATTTACTCGTGTTCCCCTCGCGGGAAGGCGCGGGAATTTTTTTTTTTAGTTTGTATGCGTTGCCTTTTGGTATGTACAAGCTAGAAATTAAATCCATTTCCTTCATCCATCCTTCGTCCGCGTCTTTTGCGCGCTGTTTTCCAGAATAACGCCATACGGTAGCATTTCGGCTGGCGTACCCGCAAATTTCCCGCCATTTTGCGCGGGGCTACATTGCGGTAACTCACGATGTCACCCGCGTTGACGTCCGTCGTAGTCCGCACCGTCGTTGTCCGCACCCCTCCCCCTACACTATATAAAAAAAAGGAAACGAAAGAGCGAGAAACGACAAGTGTACAGTGGAGGAAAGTGGGAGGGTATGGGCGAATACCATACTGTGGCTTGCATATAAATGCGAAAAAAAAGAAGGGCGATGACCCCGCGCCGGCGCCGGTGCCCGCGGAGGCCGCAGACGCGGCCGCGGAGACGCCAGCGCCATCTCTCGCCCCCGCCGCGGATCCTCCCGCCGCCAAGTGCGAGGAGGTGGCGCCGCTCGTCGGCACCCCAGCAAAGAAAGAACTGAAACTAAAGCGTGGCTTCGCATGGCGACGCGAGGGGCACGATCAAATACAGAGCATTTCCGGGGGCGCACGACGTTAAGTAGTTTGCGTTACGTAAAATGTTGTTTGCACTTGTGGCAACTGCTGACGAGATGAGCGCTCGTCAGCAGTAATTTGAATGAGTCAACGATATAAGGCGCGTTCGTAGCGTCCCATTCTGTTGTCGGCTTTGTTGGCGCAGTGGGTAGTGCACCATGTACATTGCGTTCCACCCGCAGGGTCGAGGGATCGAAACCAGGCGCCGGATAGTATTTTCTTTTATATAGTGTAGGGCGAGGGGTGCGGACAACGACGGTGCGGACTACGACGGGACAACGCGGGTGACATCGTGAGTTACTGAAATCCTCTGCATTTAAAAAATACTATCCGGCGCCTGGTTTCGATCCCTCTACCCTGCGGGCAGAACGCAATGTACATGGTGATCTACCCACTGCGCCACAAAGCCGACACAGAATGGGAGGCTACGAACGCGCCTTATATCCTTGACTCATTCAAACTACGTCAAGAAGCTGCTGATACAACGCATTCACTACCACCAACTCCCCAAACACTAAACGTTAACGCAATACACCCACCCCCTATGCGACGCATTTACTCGAGTCCCCCTCGCGGGGAGATGGGCCCAATTTTTTTAGCTACTTAACCCTTTGCAACTCCATTCAAGTTCTGGTAAACAGGTCGCACCCCCTCCGAGTGATCCTGTGTAAATTGCTTTGTCATTTGTTTTACTAGCATGGGCAACGTTTATAGACAAGTATCTATATCTATAAACGTAGAGCACGGGAATACGCAAGGTTCTACACTAGAGGGAGCCAAGTTTCACCGTAGCGAACAAAGTCAGACAAGCACAAAAATTCCATAATGTTTTTTTTTTTTTAGGTGATCAGTGGCGTTACGACTAAGGTCTGTTGAGGGTGACCGAGCGGCTACACCGAGGGACCGCCCCGGCAGAGCACACAGCCCTGAGAGACACACACACTCGATGCTTCCAGCAGCTTGTGCTAAAAGTACAATGATGATGATGGTCGCCGTGGCGCCATCTAGGCGAGACCCCATTGGATTAGGAAACTTTGTAATGATGATGATGATTCCGCTTTATAATGCGAAAATTTTCGAAGCCCATGTTATGCTCTCTGATGAGTGATAAATTATACATAATTTTACCCTTTCCGCAATCTAATTTGTTGGCTTGATGTCTAGTATTATATAACGGATTTTATCAGTATGTATGATTTGATTGCTGGTCCATCACAGATTCGCAATTAATCGAAGCGCCGTGTTGGCCTGCACACTACATGGTATAGAAGAGTATTTTCTTACAAGAAGCATATTTTATTAAGCCTGTAAGGTTTTAGTTTTATTGTAAAGTACTCCACCTGCATATATGGGAGGGCTCAAAGTCCGCGCAGGCAGCTGTCACTCACAGACATCTGCGAAACAGTTCGGCGCCACGGCTTACAGGCCAAAATCCTGTAGGTTGCCCGAGAAAGCACGCGGCGGTTAGAACACGCGCCGCCTTTGAAAGAGTGGGGGGGGGCTCACATCACACATGTCGCGCAACGCAACCTTCCTATCAAAGACGATAAGCAGGAAAATGTCGCTTTTTAGGCTGGGCAGCGGTCCGCTTCGTGCACGGGTTTGCGCATGGCCGTCGAACTTTCAGCGGCGATGAACTCCTGCTATGCAGATGGGATGGTCTTGCTAGTCGGCAAGCCGTTTACGCATTAACGGGTCCCCTTTGGACTGGAGAGCGACAGGTGAGCACGAGAGATGGCATGAGGCAAGTTAATTGGTATAGAATATCTCTGCTCACCCCCGCGCTGCTGCTCCCGTCGGTGCCGCGCAACAGTTCTAGCAGTCAGTAGTTCGTTGTCGATAGGTCGGGTCGTTGTTCGGTCGTAACTGGCTGTGTAAACACGCTAAAGCTTCTCGACTAGATTCGGGGTCTACGACGGAGGCGAGTATGGGTGGACCTCTCGTTTTCAAGTCCTCAACACGTCTGCCGCGTCCACTGTTTTCCCGCGCTCCTTAGGGGGTTCTTCTCTCGTGCCGCCACTCCCACACGGGACCAGATCTGCGGGCCGCCCTTTGGGCCGCGCCGTCCGGCGGCTCATTCCAAAGCGAAAAGCTCCCACGGGGACAAACAGCTTACCGTCCCCGAGTCGCGGCGGAGGTCCGTTTTCAAGACCCCATCGAAGGGGTTTTAAGTGGACACAGCTTTCGTCACCCCGAAAGGAAACAGACGTTGTTGCTTTGTTTGGCGCCCACGCCTGAGTTCTTCACACCGCCTAGGCCTGCTGATTCCCCAGCTCGAAGGGAGCCGCTAGGGTCGGGCTGGCCCGGCAGCCTCTGCGTCCACACGGAGTGGCGCCTAGAAAATTACGCTACGAATGGAGTCGCGCGGATATGTAGCTTCCGCAATGCTTGTTGCTCAGACAGCCTGCAGAGGCTGCAACACCGAGGCGCGTGCTGAAGCCGAACGACCCCGCGAGTGGCCTACACAACCTTGGAACTTTTAAATAACAGTATATACGCTGACCATTCAGCGAGAATATCTAGTCAATATCAATCACGCTACGCGATGCAACTAATCCGCTAGCGTTATTGTACGGGTCGTCATCGCAATGAACTTCCTTTTCAAGCGCTATACATTGCAATTTGTGGCAGAAACTGTGTATGAGCCCGGGGGCAGTGCTTAAGTTGTCAATAATTACATATACCGTCCCTCAGGCTTAAACAATTTACAATGCTCTCCAGACATTATTTCACTATTCGCATGCCTGACCCTTTCTTATACCGAAACGTCCGCTTACCTCGATGTCCCTGTACCTAAAAGACTACCGAAACGACCTGTGCCGAAAAAGAGCGGAGCTGAGCTCGGGACCTTTTTTATGTGGCTTATTAGGCCCGATCAAGCTGCGTACCCATGACTTTTGGTTCAAGAGGTATTTTCATAAACCTCGGGAAAACAGGGAAGAGGAGTAGGAATAACTAAATTAAATTGAAATGGAGCTGTCAACCATAAAGTGGGCCCCTTACTCCTCCCCACCTGTCACGAGTCAGCTTTGGTGTAAAGGTGTGGTTGAAGCTCCTGCCTTCAACTTTCAATGCGGGCAGCGAGCACACTCAAAATATTTTAGGGGCGAAGCTCCTTAGGGCGTGGGTCTGTCCATCCTCAACGAATGTATGTAGCCACCTCTAGTTTAGTTCTTGGATTGTTTACTAGATGGCGGTACTTGTATATGATGAAAAGATGCGCTTGGATTGTTTACTAGATGGCGTGGCTACGTATAGTTTAGTTCTTGGATTGTTTACTAGATGGCGGGGAGCGTTGTAATAAAATCCGTTCGCTGTTGGCGCGCGCTCGAAGTCGCCCGATGGATAAGGCTGCAGATGTGCGAGCCCGCGAGGCAGAAGCGCTCCGTGAAAGCTGCGCACGACGCCGCCGCCAAGATCCTGCCGTACGAGAGCGGGAGGCCGAATGCGTGTCGTCTGGCTGCGCGACGACGCCGCCAAGATCCCAGCGTTCGAGAACGAGAGGCCCAAGCGTCACGGCAACGGCGCGAGGACCCTGCCGTACGCGAAGCGGCACGGCTGCGGCGCGAAGAGGATCTCCAAAACGTCAGAGAACGGGAAGCGGCGAGAAAGCGCGCGTATCGGCATGCAGACCCCGATGCAGTGAGAGCTCGTGAGGCGTCTGCAAAACGCATCAGTCGAGCTCAGCCCCAAGGTGCCGACGCGCGGTTTAAGCGAGACTTTCTAGACGTTACGTTCGGACACAGATGTAGTGGGCGAACTTTCACTGAAGAGTCACGGTTTTACCGATGATTTCCCCTCAGGAGCTTCGCCCACTCATCATCATTCACCCCGTGGATATGCTGTGAATATTTTTTTTTTCATATGATCGAGAGGGGCCCCTGGCAGCTGGGGGCCCGGGGCTGCAGCCCCCGTGGCCCCCACCTTAATCCAGCCCTGCTTGGAAGGACCGAGCCATCTGTGTATACCAGCAGTTGTCCCGGTGGTTCCAAGTCTATGTGGGCAGCAGCTTCTTGGCGAATCCCGACGTCTGGCAGTGTGATGTCTAGGGGTACGGCTGCCGGTGGCAGTGGGGGCAGAAGGCACGCTCTCTGGGGGACTTCAACATAGTCCTCAAATAGAGCGTCCATGCTGCCCATGCGGGATTGGCCTCTCGAGCGAAGCCGGGCCAGGAGGTGGTCACCTCCAGGTGCTCGGTGCAGGCGCTCCACATGTCGCAGCGCTGTTGCGTGGCGAGCAGCTGGATGGGCCAGCTTCCGGTTTCCGCCAGGGTGCTGGCCACTGGGGAGTCTCTTGGGAGGCCGACGCAGCACCGAAGGGCCTTTCGATGAGCCAGCTCCAGGGTCTTCCATTGGGCGTCCCTGAGGGTCACCAGGGGGAGTGCGTATAGAACACGCGAGACAGCGCAGGCTCTGTAGATCCGGAGCACCCACTGGTGTGAGCACCCTCTACCCTGTGCCGCGAGCTGGTTGATACCCCTAACGGCGCGGGTCATTTGGTCCAGTTTTGCCCCAACGTCGGACCTCCATGAGAGAGTTTCGTCGATGGCCAGGCCGAGGTAGACGACTTTGCGTCGCCAGGGGAGGGGTCTGCCGTTGAGATGCAGTGGAGCAGTGCCTCGGGCTTGGGCTGGGCACGGATGGATTGCAATGGCCTCTGTTTTGCCCTCGGATAGTCTTTTGCCCTTACTTTTGCCCTTACTCGTCAGGTGGTTCACCACTGCGTCGAGGGCCGCCTGTAGGGACGCACGAACCCGCCTGCCGACTTTGGTGGGGCCACGGGACTAGAGTGCCACGTCGTCGGCATAAATGGCCGTCTCTACCCGGTACTCCAGGTATTCCGGAAGATGGCTGGGAAGGTCCGCCATGGCAAGGTTGAAGAGAAATGGGCTCAAGACGCTGCCCTGCCGGACACCAGTCCCCACTCCCCGCGGGGCGCTCAGAGTCTTGCCGATGCGTACACGCAGTGTACGGTCTCTGAGAAAGCCACTTACATAATCTCTGAGCCTCCCCTCTGCTCCCAGGCGGTCAAGGGCACCGTGGATGGTGTAAGGTCCACTGATGAGGTCAGGGGCCAAGCGCCCGGGCGGCGCATGAGAACCCGCCACTCTGTCTGGTGGATCAGCACTGCAGACTCTACGCTGCAGCCGTCGCCAATTCGTCACGGCGCGCACGGGAGACGGATTGTCTGGCCCACCGCATACCACAGGGATAATCCCCCATTGAGAAAGCAGACGGCGCCGCCGGATTCCGGGAACCATCGACGCGACGCGCGGAGGTGGTGGGATTACCGGCGTCGAAGCGCGCGCCGCGCGAGACACTATTGCTAACGCGCCCCGGCCGGCACAGTGCACCGTCGCCGCCTTTCGCTCTCACCCAGCCGGGTCGCGCGCACCTGCTCGTCTGCGAGCGTGCCGTTGACCCAAAGATGGCGGCGCCTCCTTGAATATTCCGCAGCGTGCTGAGTGACAGCTGCCTACGTGAATTTGGGCACTCCCTTACGCGTGTACGAACGCTACAGGGGCGTTCCCGAGAGAGTGTGATCTCGAGGTGTTATAAGGCCGAACTTGGCCGTTAGAAATCGTTCTTGTCTGAGCGCCCGAGCTGGGCAGTTCCCGGCGGACAAGGAGTCTCGACCGTTTGAAGCCAGGTTGGGATTTTGAGCCCCCTAGATAAAGGTTAGGATCGCGTCGGAAGTTTAGGGTGCAGCGCCGTTCCGGGCAACTAGACGGATCCTGCGGCGAGACAGGGTCTCGGCCGTCGTTCCTCGAGCGGTTTTTGTACGCTCCGAGGGTAGGAGAGAAGCTCAAGTGATTTGTGCGCACTTGGAGCTAGCGTCTAGCTGAAGTTTGAAGTTTTTCTTTTCATTAACTCATGTACCCAGTTATCCTACTGTAAATAGCTGTATAGTAAACTTTCGTTTCACTTAATCAACCTTAACGCCCTCGAGTTCGTCAATTCGACCGTCATCTCCAAGAACTTCAACACCATCGCCCTGCCAGCCTCCTGCCAAATCAACCGGAGCCCGGGCGATTGGGTTCCTGATCGACACCGGACTTCGGGGAAACGAACCACACAACCATCTTTACTGATGGTATGGTGCGGTAGCGCGTCAAAAGCTGACTTGACGTCCAGGAGCAGGAGGTACTCCCCCTCGTTCTCGTGTCGGGCCTGCTCTAGAAACGACACCACATCTGCGAGGGCGTCAGCGGTGCAGCGGGACCTTCGGAAGCCACTCTGCTTTTCATCAAGAGCATCTCGTAGGCTTCTTAGCCATTCTAGACTGCCGAGGACCACCGTCTCCATGAGTTTCCCCACCGCTAAGGTGACAGAGATGGGGATATACGAGGAAGGCTCGCTGGGTGGTTTGCCAGCCTTCAGAACTGCTGTCACAGTAGCCGTCCTCCAGTCCTTAGAGATGGTGCTGGTCCTCCAGACATGGTTGAAAAAGTTCAGTAGGCGCAGCTGCTGGTCGGTGTCGAGGTTTCGCAGCATGGCATAGGTGATGCCGTCGGCGCCAGGGGGGCTGTGCCCCCGGGGGCAGCGCCGCACAGCCGTCAGAAGCTCAGCCAGTGTGATGTCCGCATTGCAGGCCACTTCTACCCGAGGGTCAGCTGGTCTCCGTGGTGGCTCGGCGAGGGGGACGCTGTATGGTAGCAGGTAGCAGCCTTCTCTCGTGTGGGCCAGCCCGAAGATAGTGGCCATAGGGACCACCGTTGGAGGTGGGTGCATCGGGTTGACGCAAGGGGCAAACTGCTCTGCAAGGAGCTCAGCTAGCTCTTTCTCCCTTATCCCTGCCCCTATGGCCACGGAGTGGACTGGGTGCAGAGCGCAGGCCGGCTGTGTGATAGACTTGAACAGCTTCCACGGCCGGGCAGGGTCCTGGCTGCTGTCAAGAGAGCTGCAAAGGCTTTGCCAGCATCTCTTGCGCTGCTGTCTGGCGTGCCGTCTAGCTGCTGCGTCCAGTCGTCTGAAGGCCATCCAAAGGGCAGGGGTGTTGTGGCGGACGGCCTGCTTCTGGGCTCTGGTCCTGGTGGCCCGAAGGTTGAGCGCCTTAATATCAGGCACCGGCTTTCCCCGGGTCACTTCGGTGTAGGTAGTGTCAGCTTCAGTGCAGGGGACAAGTTCCTTTAGGAGGGTGCTCTCGTCTGCTGTTTCCAGCCGTTCCCTCAATTGTTGCCTGAAGATGGTCCAGTTGATCACTCTGGAGCGTCTGGTGTCAAAGCGGCGGTACAGGGAGGACGGCGTGAGGAGGATAAGGAAGTGGTCGGAGCCGCAGGTGTCGTTTTCCGTCTCCCAGTTGTAGGTACAGCGTTCAGACACCAGTGCGAGGTCCATGCACGTCTGACAGACTCGGCGGACAAATGTTGAGCTGCCAGTGTTGATTATCAGCAGTCCTGCAGCGACCGACGCATCTAGGATGTCCCTACCCCGTCTGGTGCTCCGGCGGCTTCCCCACTGCCGGTGGTTGGCGTTGAAGTCCCCGCAGATAAGGCAGTCACGACCCAGGAGGCTCCGCAGTCGGCTCAGGTGGCCGGCGTCCCAAGGTTCTCCTGGCCTGATGTAAATACTGACAGTTACAACCGAGGTGTCTATGCCACCCGTACGTACTGTAACGCCGACGCGCTCAATAGGCACACCAGCTGATTCATCCAGGTTCAGAGTCAGGCTTGATAGGTCCCGTCTCACGTACAGGGCCGCCCGTGACGTTCCCTGTGGGTGACTGAGATCCAGGCAGGGGGTCAGGGTGCAGGACTCTAGCTCGCACTAAGTGCGGCTGAGGTAGCCTACGTAGCCAGGAAGCCGGGGTGGCTCCCCCCTCCTGCAGGGCCAGTACATCGAAGTCAGCCCGTAGGAGGCGGTCGGCCAGCTCTGCACTGCGTCTCCGCAGTGAGTGAACGTTCCACTGGAGAACGCGCGGTCTTGGTCCGTTAGAGCTGGCCATGTGTTAGGAAGGAGGATCCAGAGAGCCGGGGGAGCTGAGGAGGGCTGCAGGATGACGGGTTGGGAACCTGGTTAAGGGGGTGTGGGTTGGCGGAGCGAGGTCTGGAGGGCCACTCGTGAGACAGGCTGTGTAGCCCGCACCAGCTCTGTCGTCACCCGTCGAGGGTCATTGACAGATTTGGGGCCACGACAGTTCGTGCATGTGGGCACTCTGGCACCGCAGTCGACGGGCCGGTGCGGCCCACCACAGCAGCACACCTCGCGGGGCCTGGGCAGGAGGCCGTCGCATGGTCCAGCCGCCCGCAACGTTTGCACTGCAGTGGCCGTGGGCGACAAGCTCTCGCCCAGACAGGCCTCTTGAAGAGCCTCACTTGCTGTGAAGAGGACGGCCCGGGCAAGTGCAGGCAAAGGTCACCCCGTCCGGCTCTCCTGGCGGAGATCAAAGGGACTGTCGTCTCGATCCCAGCAAGGAGATGTGCACATCAACGCCGTAGATGATCCCGCGGCTGAAGTTGCGGCCGATGGGTTCTCGGGCGCGGACTAACAAGCCACACAGTGAGGTTACATCCAAGAGTCTGGCGAGGCACTCTGGAGATGCGGCGTCGGCGGCCACCACATTTCGCTGCACGTTCACCCGAACCTCGAGCACACCCGCTATCGCTGCGAGTTGACGCGAAATCGCGTCTGGGGATGCGGAGAGGAATAAGGTATCTGCCGCAGGGCGGAACAGGACTCCCCGCAGTTTCCCTGCAGCCGGCAACAAAAGCGGTGTCCGCCGTTGACGGCGCCGCCGTCACTTGCTCTGAATCTGCCAGGGGTCTGCCGCGGCGTTGTCTTCCTTGGGTTCTACGGCGAGGGATTGGGGAATCGGAGGCGGTGGGGTGGGGGTGGCGTCAGGCCTGGGCGCAGCCATGTTGCTTTCCTTCTGTCGTGGGCGTCGTGGGTGAGCCTCATTTCACACCCTATCGCTATGACACCCCCTCGCGCTCCTGTCACGTGATCATAAAGGTCATGACGTCAAGACCGGACGTCACGTGACAAAGATCGTTTCGTCACTTTCTTGTTTTACCCAACGGCTTTACCCGAAACAAATCGTGTCGTGCGCGTTTTCTCTACGTTGGCGTCGGCGTTTGTTTGACGCCCCATTTTCTTCCTCTAAACGTTGGTGCTATCCGCGTGTTACGTTGTCAAGGCCGGTTATTAAACCAAGTGCCGCGTCGATCTGCAAACGCTCGACTTCGCGTTGTGTGCTGTGCTGGGAGCTCACGGGTGTAGCCGGCGTGCTGAGCCCTCGTCGGCGAAACGGCGACCACGACAACACCGATCCATCTCGTCAAGAATCGAGGACGAAGTTTGTCACTTATAGTTCTGCACTACCTATCCTACAAGTTACGTTGCCATCAGCAATGACATGTATCAACGTGTCAGAGGTCGCCACACGAACATGTGATGTGGCGAATACAGTGTGGTTCGATTGTGTGCATCGGAGCGTAGAGCTCGACGTCGTAACATTCGGCTTTTGCGGTAAATGCGCAAAGGAGATGTGGAGTGTGTGTGTGTGTGTTGTGGGGGGGGGGGTGTTGTGTCATATGTACTTGTGTCAAATGCTCTTCATGTCGGCGCACTGGGCGGTGAAGTGCTTGCATGGGCAGCGATTGTTGCAGGCAGCCGCTGCAAGCAACGCGCGGTTACGCTGGTCAGTTAAGGCGCGTTTATACTTCGACGTAGCGTAGGCGCGCGCGCGCGGCACGGTTACGCTGTCGGCGAATGCCGGCCCCTCTACACTCCGGCGTAAGATAACCGCCGGCGTGTCGGACGGAGTTCGGCGCGGTTCCGCGGCACGGGCGTCGGGATAAGGCATGTCTCTATTCCTCGCGGGAAACGTCGGGCTGCGCCGGGCCGCCGGCGGCCCCGTATCCCGGCATGCACCTCGCCAACCCGTCTGGACCACCCGTACAGCGCGCGCGCGCGTCCGTTTGCTCGACTGTTTTCTCGACGCGCTCTTTTTGGTTGTGCCCGACCGCTCGACAAGTGCGCAATGGAAGCTCCGAATCACAGCGATGTCTCCAATGCCGTGGTGGAGTCCTTCATTGAATCCATACGGCGGCACCCCTGTGTATATGATACGAAGCGACTTGACTACCGCGACCAGCTGAGGAAAAACAACGCGTGGGAACAGATCCGTCTGGATTGCGGCCTCTCCACAGGTAAGTTCCGTGTGTGTTTGTCTATGTAGGGAGTAATGATCTCATGTAATTACTTTGTGTTTTTACACAGCCTTCTTATTTGAGCTGGCACCTAGTATACATCGACCGGGTGCTGGCGGGGTTGTGCTGTTGTATGAGAGCCTATGTAATCAAGAAGTCAAGTTGGGTGCGCAATTTTATTTATTTATTTATTTTTTTTTCAGTTGACGACTGTCAGAAGCGTGGAAATTTGGGCTTGTTGGTTCATAACTTACAAATATGTAGCGCAGAAGACGAGAGACACAGACAAGTAGACACACACGGCGCTAACTTCCAACACCTTTATTGAAAACGATAACACACATATATAGGCAAGAATCCCGTGACGTCACACACATGCGTACATCAGCGCGAACGCAAGCAGGCAATCTCTTTTTCTGATAATTTGATAGAAGTCGAACTTACACAAGAGCTTCCTAACCTGGTTATCTTTTCCGCCTCAATGATTTCACGTGTACACTTGTCCTTACTCTTACCAATAATAACACATTTATCAAGGAATGGTTTGCAATCTGTGCATGCGTTACAGTGCATAACTAGTAGTCCATCTGTTCATTTTTCTTTTTACATTGCGATTGTGCTCACGAAGGCGATCATTTAAACAACGACCGGTTTTGACCAACATACTGGTTACCACAAAAGAGGGGAATCTGGTAGACAACACTATCTATACATTCAACGAACGAAGTTTGGTGTTTCTTTTTACAATTGTTAGAAATCTGCCTATCACCCTTATTTATCTTACAAAGCCTATTCAACTTCTCAGGGGCTGAAAATACAACTGGCACATCATAACGTTTCGCAATACGTTTCAAATTGTGGGACACAGTATGTAGGTACGGCATAACTATCATTTTTTTCTTAGTTTGACCAGGAACAGCGACACAGGGATGGTCTACAGATTTTAGGTTCCTTAACAAGGCATCAGCAACAGAAATTTGAAGATGGCCGGGATATCCTGCGAGCGAAAGCCTGTTGCACTGTTGAAGAAGACTATCAGACATCAAGTGCGGACAGGATTTACGAAGGGCATTAAGAAAGCAAAGGTTGGCAATGCCTCTCTTGACTAATTTAGAGTGGGTGGAACTGAAGGGAAGAAGCGGTTTATTACTGCGTGGTTCATAAACCCAACAAGTATGCATAGGGTGAAAGGTGAGGCTTATATCCAGAAATCTAAGCTTATTGTTAGTAGGCATTTCATGCGTTAGAACGAGCGGGTTGAACCTTTGTCTGAGCACACTGAGTATGCTTAAAGTCTGGGATTCAAAGGAAGCCTGGTCACATTCAATAAAAAACAAAAAGTCATCAACGTATCTGAATGCTCTTACAACCCCCATTTTAACTAGGGTAACCTTAACGACATATCCAGTTTGGCTAAAAAAGTGTCACTTAGATTGGCGCAATACATGAACCGATACAAATACCCTCTTTTTGAAGATAGGGTTTATCGTCGACAAGACAAACGTAGACCTCAGATAAAAGGATAAAAGTTCTAAAAAACTATCAACAGCGGAATTTTGAAAGGCCACGCAACCAAACAAGTCAATGCAATCTTCTACAGATTTTAGTAAATGTCATGTGGCAAAGAATAAATAAAGATCTTTAATATCTACAGAGAAAGCCAGAAGGTTATCACTGTTGCCAGATTGTACAAACTCGAGCATCTCGTTAGAGTTTTTAACCAAGTATGGGTCCTCAAATTTAAGAAGACTAAGCTTACTCTGCAGAAACTGAGAAAGCTGTCGTTGCCAGGTGCCACGTTCAGACACAATAGGTCTAAAAGGTTTATCCGGTTTATGTGTCTTCGCATTGAAAAAAACCTGAAGAAAGTCTTTTTTAGCATCAGAAATGTCATTCGAAAGTTTGCTGATATTGCTCTGTTTACATAACTTCAATGCATGCCTCTTAACTTTTGCTATGTTTACATCATCATGGCATGCAAACACAGAAGACACAGCTTGATCCGATTTACATTTATAGAGCTTGGATGATAGCAAAACCACCTTGGATGATAGCAAAAATAGCAAAACCACCTTCTTTATCCGCAGGAAGCACGGTGACGTCACGCTCTTCAAGGAAGGTCCGGACACGCTTGATCGGTAGACTGGATGGGGCAGGTTTAGTGCGGGACAAGACGTCGACACCTTCTAAAATACACCGTTCTTGCTCACTGATTGGAGCATTCCGCGAAATATCATGCACAAACGTAAGAAGCTCAGGTGGTGAGCGCTTTGGTTGAACAGCGAATTTAGGCCCTAAGGAAAGCACACGAGTAACATCAGGCGGTAAGTCCAAAGGCTCCAGGGCATGGATTTGTTTCTTTGCTGTTTGCGGTTTTACCTTGACACAGTTTCGTAGATGGGTCAGTTGTAGGGTCCAGATGAACTCAGTAGTGCGATCCAATCAGTGAGCAAGAACGGTGTATTTCAGAAGGTGTCGAGGTCTTGTCCCGCACTAAACCTGCCCCATCCAGTCTTCCGATCAAGCGTGTCCGGACCTTCCTTGAAGAGCGTGACGTCACCGTGCTTCCTGCGGATAAAGAAGGTGGTTTTGCTATTTTATCATCCAAGCTCTATAAATGTAAATCGGATCAAGCTGTGTCTTCTGTGTTTGCATGCCATGATGATGTAAACATAGCAAAAGTTAAGAGGCATGCGTTGAAGTTATGTAAACAGAGCAATCTCAGCAAACTTTCGAATGACTTTTCTGATGCTAAAAAAGACTTTCTTCAGGTTTTTTTCAATGCGAAGACACATAAACCGGATAAACCTTTTAGACCTATTGTGTCTGAACGTGGCACCTGGCAACGACAGCTTTCTCAGTTTCTGCAGAGTAAGCTTAGTCTTCTTAAATTTGAGGACCCATACTTGGTCCAAAAACTCTAACGAGATGCTCGAGTTTGTACAATCTGGCAACAGTGATAACCTTCTGGCTTTCTCTGTAGATATTAAAGATCTTTATTATTCTTTGCCACATGACATTTTACTAAAATCTGTAGAAGATTGCATTGACTTGTTTGGTTGCGTGGCCTTTCAAAATTCCGCTGTTGATAGTTTTTTAGAACTTTTATCCTTTTATCTGAGGTCTACGTTTGTCTTGTACGACGATAAACCCTATCTTCAAAAAGAGGGTATTTGTATCGGTTCATGTATTGCGCCAATCCTAAGTGACACTTTTTTAGCCAAACTGGATATGTCCGTTAAGGTTACGCTAGTTAAAATGGGGGTTGTAAGAGCATTCAGATACGTTGATGATTTTTTGTTTTTTAGAATGTGACCAGGCTTCCTTTGAATCCCAGACTTTAAGCATACTCAGTGTGCTCAGACAAAGGTTCAACCCGCTCGTTCTAACGCATGAAATGCCTACTAACAATAAGCTTAGATTCTGGATATAAGCCTCACCTTTCACCCTATGCATACTTGTTGGGTTTATGAACCACGCAGTAAAAAACCGCTTCTTCCTTCAGTTCCGCCCACTCTAAATTAGTCAAGAGAGGCATTGCCAACCTTTGCTTTCTTATGCCCTTCGTAAATCCTGTCCGCACTTGATGTCTGATAGTCTTCTTCAACAGTGCAACAGGCTTTCGCTCGCAGGATATCCCGGCCATCTTCAAATTTCTGTTGCTGATGCCTTTTAAAGGAGTACTGACACCAAATTTTGATACCTAAAAAATGATAAAATTTGGGCTTCAGTGTTGTACAATGCCTCACAGAAATTTTTGCAGCGATCCGAGGCCGGAATCAAATCTAAAATCGATTTTGATTGTCCAGGCCGCGAGCTTCCACAAATCGGCAGCACTAGCGCAATCGTTTTCGGCGTGACGAAACATTGGCCTACTTTGTCTGGCCGGTTCAGGGTGACGTCATATAGTCGTTTTTCAGAACCGAAACGATACCTGCGCTGCTGTTGTCGGTGGTATTCGTTTGGGCAGGAGACGTGGGCGTAGCTGTGTAGCAATGCTTGTAAACGTTGCCGTACGACGTCTTTACTCTTCAGTTCGTTGCCGGCGCATGGTGTTCGGCACTGGTGCCGAAACGGCGTGGTGCGCGATGTCGACGGGCACCGCGGCGACGCGCGGTGCGCGTCGCCGAGCTCGCCCATGTGCTATGGCAAGCTCGCGGTATGCGAAGTACTGCTCGTGGAAGCCTGCCCGAGCAAATCGACGACGACGCCAAATGCTTATTCGGGAGTTCTGCACGCCGGCGGCCGCAAAAACTGTCGCCCAAGCCAGCGGGGTCGGGGTTGCAGGGGTCACCTTGGGTGTTGGGAACCTAGTATCGTGGCGACTATTTGATCGCTGGTATCTGTACAACTGCGAATGACCATCCCTTACACAACTTTTCAACCCACTATATCCCCTTTTTCGCATATGAAGCTTTATTTTGGCAATAATTTCCTTTTCTGCGATCGGTGACCAAGACATCTGCCGCGGCCTGTTTGATTCTAGCGCGCAGGTGGCGCCATCTTTCAGCCGCTTCCGCACCGTAGTGCCAGAGTCCTTGAAGCATTGAAGGACTCTTGATCCTTGAAGCATTGAAGCATTGAAGGACTCTGGTAGTGCGACAGTGCTGGGTCGGAGCGCCGAACGGTCAGCGTAGGCTTACCATCGCGGCAAATATCTGAAGCCACTTTTAAATTCAGCTGATAACAATCCTAGCACAGTTTTCAACACACTAACATCTAGTTTCTCGCATGTAGAGCTTCTTTTCGTGATCAGATTGATTAGAAGAGTGGCGACAAGCTGTTCTATCACGGTCTTCGCCGGTTCGAGCCGCATGATATTAAAAAACGGACGACGGCAAAGACATCGCCGGCCTAATCACCTGGCCAAATAAAGTTTTTCTGTCTGTCGGGTGGCAGTGACTCATCCGAGTCTGAGATTCAGACGACATGTCCGCACTTGATGTCTGATAGTCTTCTTCAACAGTGCAACAGCTTTCGCTCGCAGGATATCCGGCCATCTTCAAATTTCTGTTGCTGATGTCTTGTTAAGGACAAAATCTGTAGACCATCCCTGTGTCGCTGTTCCTGGTCAAACTAAGAAAAAAAATGATGTATGTACCGCCCAGGGACTTCTGTTGCCCTGCCAAACTACAAAAAAAATGATAGTTTATCCGCCGTACCTACATACTGTGTCCCACAATTTGAAACGTATTGCGAAACGTTATGATGTGCCAGTTGTATTTTCAGCCCCTGAGAAGTTGAATAGGCTTTGTAAGATAAATAAGGGTGATAGGCAGATTTCTAACAATTGTAAAAAGAAACACCAAACTTCGTTCGTTGAATGTATAGATAGTGTTGTCTACCAGATTCCCCTCTTTTGTGGTAAACAGTATGTTGGTCAAACCGGTCGTTGTTTAAATGATCGCCTTCGTGAGCACAATCGCAATGTAAAAAAGAAAAATGAACAAGATGGACTACCAGTTATGCACTGTAACGCATGCACAGATTGCAAACCATTCCTTGATAAATGTGTTATTATTGGTAAGAGTAAGGACAAGTGTACACGTGAAATCATTGAGGCGGAAAAGATAACCAGGTTAGGAAGCTCTTGTGTAAGTTCGACTTCTATCAAATTATCAGAAAAAGAGATTGCCTGCTTGCGTTCGCGCTGATGTACGCATGTGTGTGACGTCACGGGATTCTTGCCTATATATGTGTGTTATCGTTTTCAATAAAGGTGTTGGAAGTTAGCGCCGTGTGTGTCTACTTGTCTGTGTCTCTCGTCTTCTGCGCTACATATTTGTAAGACTGTCAGAAGCTGTGGAAGTGGCTGAGAGACCGATACACGAGGGAGCTGAAGGCCATTGAAATGGCGAAGAGGAGCGGCAGCCCTTACGTGGCGGAACAGACTTGGGAGTTTGCGAATTCGATGGAGTTCTACAAGGATTTTGGCCGCCCGAGAAAGTGAGTTTTTGTATGAGCACGCAAACATGAAAAGTTTGTCACTACGTTTTCTCCACTATAGTCTCGTAATGTAACAATGAAACGTTGTGTGTCTTCACATTCGCATCGCAAAGCTCGCCCACGGAGCCTACACACATCTGCACCCCCACTATCGTGTGCTGTTCTCGGCAGCTTTCTCCATTGGAGATCGACGCGGGTGGTCATCTTCGGGAAACATGTTGAGGGCGTAGGTGCGCGGCGTGTATTCCCCCTTCGGCTGCGAACGGGACAAAAAGAAATCGTTGAAAGTGACTGCGACGATATGTACAAAAGCAATGCAGGAGTTAATGCGTCAGTTAAAGGGCCGGTAATGGGAAGGGGGAACGCTGGTGCGTGAAACAAACGCCACAACAAAAACGCCTAGTCACACGCTGGGTTAAAGGCGTAAGGCCTTTATCCAGAGGCTCAGGAGGCTTAAATCAATTAACTGACTAAACTTTTCATCGATTATTCGGAAGGTTATTCGACCAGTCGGCCACCCCTATGGGGAAGTGGTAATGCATGCCATGCAGAACGTAGTTTGTAATATTGATGGTGGTCTAATATTATTAAAGCCATCTTATCACTACACACAACCTTAAAGTAGGGTAAAACTATTGAACACTGAATAAATGGCGTCATAATCCTTGTAGGACTGTGTGCAGCCTGGACGTCACACCACGTTCACCCCATGAACACCCAGGCGAGACGGCGCAAGATATCTTCGGCAGTATGCTGGCCAGCCCTGCTTCACCGTTAACCGAGGGCAGCTCTTCGGAGGCGACGGCGTCTACGGAAGGGGGTGGTGGTGCTGCTGCAACGGGCTTTCAGCCGACTAGATGCGAGGCCCCACCAAAAGTAGTGGGAAAAAGAGGCAGGAAATCTGAGAGTTTTGAAGATGAGCTGCTCGGGCAGCTGAAGCAAAAAATGACGGAAAATGAGGCGTTTGGCATGTCTGTAGGTCTCAGCCTGGACAGAATGCCGAAAAAGAAGGCGGCAAAGTGCAAAGCCCTAATAATGGGTTTACTTGCAGATTTTGAGGACGACGAGTAGTGTGACTTCACTTTACTAGACGAGTAGTCTTTACTTGTGCGTTCATAGCCTTTTCATGTAACTAATGTGTTGTTTCACCTTTGTGTTCTCAGAAACATCCCGTTTAAATCATTGCTGGGAGTATTGTGTTGAATTTTATCATTTTTTTATTTTGTTCTCTAACCTAATTATATCCTCTGCTCATTGCTGCCATGTTCTTTGTATACAGGTGCCTTTTCAGCTTGGTGCGTTCACCAGTGCATTTTTTGTCTTTTGCTATCTGGTGTACGTTACGCGAAGATGTGTGGAGTGAAAACTTTGTATCGTTCCGGAAGTGTGTCAGTGAACACATTAAATCAATAGTGATGAGACCTTGCAAGTCAAGTAATCAAGTTTTTATTGAATCATTAATCAGATCTCCATTAATCTAGCGGCTTCATGTTCGCATCGACTTCCTGGACATAAATAACAAGCACTGTGTATAACCTCTAGTCCTCCCCTGCTACCCGACTTGGCCTACTGAGACATTCAGCGTAGCCTCTACGTACAAAGACCGCCTCAAGGCCCTGAATCCAACCGGCTTTTTATCCGCTCTGCCCCCGTTAAGATCAGCCGAAATTTATCAAATAGAAATAGCCTTACCTGAGACCTTTCGAAATGGTACACCCGTAATCGATGTGTGCCAATCTCCATACCTAATTTGGCACTGCCCATGTACAGAATTAGCCTCCTCCAAATACAGTTTACATCGACCCTCGTACACTGGAACCCTCCATGCTGGCTGTAATTCACACTTTTCCCTAAAAGTCTAGCGCGAGTAGTCTAGAGTCATGAGCCTGCTCTCCTCACCCCACGCGGCTCTTCAGCATTCTGGAACCATTTTGGGTCGAACAGTACTTTAAGATGTACAAAGTTACAAAGATGTAACTTGACGTAGTCTTCCTGCAATAAAGTCACTCCTTTTTTCATTATCACTTCAGTACAAAATAAAGACTGGGAAACATTGCACCTGAGCCCTCCGAAATTCTTTATCACACATTGTACGTCTTCAGTAATGCATCATAGTATAGAACACAAACTATGTGTCCTATTAGGCAGTTTGTTACTTAATGTCAGTTACATAAAATGACAGAAATTGCAACACCGAAAATTGCGTTTGCAAGCGAAGGCATATTTTGGTTAATGTCAAATTAACAAGGAATGAATGCAAGAAAACAGCACGTTAGAAAAATGTACCACAAGGGTGGGTGTGGGGGTTATTTACAAAAAAGTTATGAGCACAATCACGCAAGTGAGCAAAAATTCTTTTTCGACCGTTAGGTGGTGTCGCCGCAGACAGGTCATGCTTAGCTTCTCCTTACAACTGTCAGCTGCCATGGCAGGGAACCCTCCAGAGACATGAAGTGGTCCACAATATTGCCATAGCAGCTGGTGCAGAACGGTTGTTAGTGCACAAGCTTTGCGTGTCTGTCTGCACAACACTTTCCCTCCAGTTACCTGCACGAACTAGTTCGCCAGTGGCACTGTCTCCATAATTAACTGGGCAGTATGCCGCGTCGAGCATCAAAAAGTTGTGCAGGCATACTGCAGCTTTCACCATGTCCGTTAGCAGCTCCAGGTCGCCACTGCATGTTCCCAAAAAGCAGCGCCACCTAGAAACTAAAATGCCAAAGGCATTCTCAACACATCGGCGCGCCCTTGACAGACGGTAGTTAAAAACTTTCTTTTTTTCATTGAGTCCTCGTCCAGGGTACGGACGCATTAAATACGTCCGCAAAGGGAATGCCGCGTCGCCCACCAAACAGAGCGGCCACTTGGATGCTGCTGGTGGCAATTGCAGGTTACCGCACTCGAAACGTTCCTCAATGGTGCTCTCCCGAAAGAAAGAACCGTCTGAAAGCCTGCCTTGGGCTCCAACGTCAACAATAATAAAGCGGTAACTAGCATCAGCAACGCCAAGCATTAATAGAGAGTTTTAGCATATCCTTACCGTGTTTACGTTACCGTTTACCGTGTTTGCGGGAGTCGACTGCGGAGCGCGAGAGTTACCGCGAACGGTAACTTACCGGCACAGGCTTCACCGTCGCCAGCGGCTTCCGGTAACACGGTAAACGGTAACGCAAACACGGTAACGATATGCTAAAACTGCCTAATAAGGAATAAAATCCCTTATAGTTGTAAAATTCGGAGCCGCTGTCCTCCGGGCACCTGATGGCAAAATGCTTGCCGTCTATACACCCGATACACACAGGAAAGTTCCACTTCGAGCTGAACTCGTTTTCAATTTCTGCCCACTCGGCTGCCGTGGGTGTTCGGAGGACTGTCGGAGCAAGGCAATCCCACAGGGCTGGCAGCGTTTCCTTCAGTATTCCCGACACTGTTGATGGGTGAATTCTGAAGTTGAAGGCGATCTCTTGCATCGATCCACCCGTAGCCAGGAACCTACAAAAAAAAAGGGGGACCAAAACTTCAAATAATTAAAAAGGAACTACATGTAAAAGATGCTCTATGCAAAATAAACATGAATGCGGTGCAACAGCTAACTGCGTTGCCCTTACTAGTGGCATACACAGAAATATTTTTCTGGGGGCGTTATACGCGGCAAAATAAACCTAAAAGGAAAGATAGCCACCGCGCAAGCATATTACACATTCATTGCGTTATCTAATTTTCGTATTTTCTATGTACAGATTTATTTACCGATGCGCTGCATGCACAGTGTCGACGACAAAACGCCGAAATGAGGATGGGGGATGGGACAGTGGGGGAACGCACCGCTCAGATAATTTCGTCGAACACCGAAACACTACCAAGGGCACTGGCCCTCACCCTGATTGTTTCGATATAAAGCTGAGTACGACAAAGGAGATCCAATGAAAGGGAACCTGTCACAAAGGAATGTGGGCCCATTTTAGAACTGTACAACAGAACTTTCAAGTCCGTCTTTTGTTTGAAATACCTACGCTGAAATACCCATGGATACGTTTTTATTTCAATACTAAAGGAATGAAATAACGCACAATAAAAGGAAATAGCAAAATAGTGCATATATTTTGATAAATTCGTCAAATGGTATCAAGTGCAAGGTAGAGCATTTACCTCAAAGTGACCGCCAGTCTTTCGGCAGGGTAGATAGGCCTCCTGTGTGTGGGTGCGTGGAGGATCCGGTAGTACACCAAGCCTAGGATTTGGTCAAACGATGCCTTTGTCATCCTGCGTGAGTACAATGGGATTCCACGTTAATTGAGCACAGCTATAAATACATTTTATATTCCTAAACAGTCCCTAAAGATGTCACAAACATTTTACAGGACGAACTAGACCAATATAATTCGATTTCGCTGTACCTATTTCTAATTGTCCCGTTTTTGTCGTTCACTGTCACCATTTTCTTAGCGTTTGGGCACGTCAATGTACTCGACAGCTGTTCCTGATTCCCCGACCGGGTTGCCGTCAATCGTGCATAAGACACACGAAGATTATGAAATGATTTACCTGAAGTACTTGAAATGGTACTCGGGGTCGCAGTGTCGCAGCTCCTGGACGAGGTGGTGGTACTCGCCGTATATTTGGCGTTGGTCAAATATTTCGCGGATATACATCGACCGCTTCCGCTTACGCCGCAGCCGTTGAACCAGTAATACCAGCTTCAATTTCTGGCGCGCAGGATACGCCCAAGCCATGATCAGGACACAAGTGCGCGAAAATGGAACTCAGTGCGCACTGTCGCAAAAGCGCGGCACGCAACCGGGTTTGCGAAGGCACGAAAAAAAAAAAAAAAAAACGCGCGCCTCTGCTTTAGGCCGAGCGTTTTGTACATTCCAGGACAGCTGGCGCACTAATCGCAAAACCATCTGCGCATGCGCCAGCCGGAAGCGACGCTGGCTGCGCTGCGCCGGCACAGCTGGAGTGTACACAATGGTAGCCTAGCAGACGTGACGTCGCCGACCGCGCGGCCGCGCTCCCGTGCGCCGGGAAAGTCGGAGCACATTCGCGCCTTTACGATCGCTTTGGCGTTCGGTTAGCGTGTGAGGTTGTTTCGCTCAACGGAGCTGCTACCCGCCTAACATGCTACGCGTTGCGGGGACGAAAGATGGCAGCGGCGGTAGTGAAAGAAAGGGTACGGAGACCATGGTGACAGCAGGATGCTTGTTTTTTTTATCCCTCGCTCATGCACTTATTCTATTCCAGCATGAAGGCTAGACTTCCGCCAATTTACTAGGACGTCGTAACTTAGCTTTAGGAACGACAAAAAGTAGGTTCTGTAGCTAATAACAGCTTCGAATTTCAGATTTACAAAAAGGCAGCAATTATATTGGACTAAAAGTCCACTACAAGTGCCCTTTTAGGGATGTTACCTGAACAACCTCTGCTTAAACCCTTTCGCACTTACCCCCGCCTTTTAATATATATCCTCCTGTGGGCATTGAAGTGTCCACCAAATGTGCATTCTGCTCTTTGTTCTCTTGAATTTTATTTCAAGCTACACAAAAACCGCTTTTGGCCTGAATGTCCAACGAGTCAAAAGGTTCAATTCGTCACGTGATCGGCGAGGCGAAAAGTCTAATCGAGCCTGAATGTCAAACGAGACGAAAGATCCACCGAGTCTGAAGGTCCAATCGAGCCTAAATGTCCGACGAGATGAAAGGTCCACTGAGACGAAGGGTCCAACAATACTAAGGCCCCACTGTTTTATTCAAGACACGCATTTGTTGTGAAGATTAAGCCGATAGCGGTAGGTTCAAGTGTGTTGTGGCAAACTTAACGCTATACGTTAATAAAATGAGCGTTGCGACAGTGCAGGTAGTCGTGTACAGGCCTCACTTTTGCGTCAATATAAGGCGTTGCACATGAATGCCGTACCGGATGGCTTTCGTCAACCTCCTCAAAATAGTTCCACCACAAAACAAACAAGAAAGTGTGATTGTGATTATGGAAATCTATAAGACTAATCTGTTTGTTCGCGGCACAGGGTACCATCATATGATTAATGGCGTGTGAAGACTGGCCCGGAAATCACAAAATTTCGCCAATTACTCTTAAGCTAGAAAAACGGACTTCTGCGCAATTGATTCTTTTAGCAATGTATGAGCTATCTTTTTGAGTTAGCTGGAGCACTCCTCAATGGTCGACTACAATTAACATGCACACAAAATAATCTCACCCGCTATGATAATAAATAATTGCATTTGAGCAGCATCGGCAGCTGGCGCTCTCTCTTGTTCACTCCTTTGTTTGAAGTATAGTTGTCCATCCCTGGGGAGTATGGGAACTGACCAACCGGGTGGCAGATTAACCATTTGTCCGCTCACATTTAGTCCCTAAAGGGTGTAATGATTGGGGCAAAATCAAGTAGGTAGTCCCCAGAATACAAATTTTAGTCCTTTTTGCCTCAGCATGCATGCAGTCTTTTCAGGCTGACTATGCAGAAATAACGTTTTCAGGAGGGTGAAATTTTGAGCGCAGTTGGCCTTTGAGCCTACCTGGACTCACCATCCTACAGGACGGAACAGGCTCCCATTTTCTCGTTTTCCGGTAGGTAACCACGAACAACGGCTGCGATCAGAGACGTCAGTGATCGCTTCCACTCGCACTTTTGACATAGTGGGCCTTGGGCACCCTGTTTTGGTCCTGAATGCCGTTATTTGTCGTCAGAACAACGTCACATTCAAGCCTGTGAAACATTACCCACAGCTCCTTTACAATTAGCCACACCGTTGCAAAGTAGCTGCGAAATTTCTCGTTGTTCCAGTACTCTGAGCTAGAAGCAAGACAGGTAAGGTAAGGTTAATAACTATTACTTGTGGGCGTCAGCTTCCCGGCGCGCAAGGCCAACTGCGCACTCGGAACTATCGACCGCCACGCACGAACGCGACGCCCGAAACCACAAAACGACGGAAACAAGAGGAAAATAGCTCTCTCTCTCACTCTCACTCGCTATGTAGGTTTGGTCACCTGACAGAAACGTTGGCAGATCGACGCTGCACTTGTTTTAAATAAACCGGCCTTGACAACGTAACACGCCAATAGCGCCGACAAACGCCGACGCCAACGTAAGGAGAGGAGGAAACACTTTATTGGGAAAACACCTGCTGCGGACGCGGCCTAGACGTCGTGATAGCTTGCCCTGTCAAGGCTTACTTGCGCGTCCTCTTTGAGGAGCACTTTCAGGCCGTTGACGGTTCAGGGCAGCCACCACAGCTGGACGGCCTGGATTGTGAGTCGTAATTGACATCTCTCGCTGCTGCTGTAACTGCGGCGGGAGCGTGGTGCCTTTCGCTTCTCTGGATGAGTTCGGCAGTCCCATAAGACATGGGCCTCAGTGGCTGTCTCTATTACACAGTTTGCACAGATCACTGGTATACACTTCTGGACATATATGCTTAGCTATCACTGGGCAGTAGAGAGTTCGTCTGCATTGTCTATATACCACTGACTCTTTCCTTGTTAATTTGGGAGGGTAAGGTCCTGCGGCTATGTCGGTACCACTCCAGGATCTCCCTGTATGTGGTGAGTGGTGTCGTTTCTTCGGCACCTGCAACCCTGGTGGGAGGCTCGGACTCTCGGACGCTTCGCGGCTGGTAAGCGCGTGTGCAGTCCGGTCCGCCTCCTCGTTGCGGTTGCTGTGCCTTCTCGTGAGTTCTGGCCCACGGTGCCGGAACCATCTTATAGTCACGTCCGACCGGGTAGGGCCGCACACCCTCACAACACTGGGGCACACTGTTTGTAGCATAACTGGTGATCGCTGAGCGAGAGTCACTTAACACCGTGGAGCATTTCGGATTAGTGAACGCCAAGGCGATGGCCATTTCTTCAGCGTGTTTCGTGCTTTGGCTTTGATGCTGCCCGCCGTGTATAGGTCGCCAGTGGTGGCTATCACCACTGCGGTGTAGGTGTGGTCGACCTGGGTGTTGAGCGACGTCGACGTAGAAGGCTCCTGTGTCCGTGGCGTGAGTGGCGGTTAGGGCTTGGCTCTCGCGAGTCGTCGTTCTCGGTTGTGGTCTGGATGCATATGTCTGGGATGGACATATACGTAGGTTGTGTAGGAGATTTCGTGGCAGTGGTAGTGATTGTTCGCGGTTACGTTGTGATTCTTGCTTGCGAAAGCCCAGGCGGTCCAGGATGTGTCGCCCAGTGCGGGTTTGCAGTAGCCCGTACGTTGCGCTGTGCGCTGAGCCTCGGCAATTTCTTCGAGAGTGTTGTGTACGCCTATTCGAGAAGCTTCTCCGTACTGGTGTGGATGTATAGGCCTGTCGCCATCTTATACGCCTTGCGGATGAGTGCGTTGAGCTTTTGGAGTTCCGCTGTCTTCCAATTGTGGTAGGCGGCCACGTATGCGATATGGCTCATGGCAAAAGATTGTACCAAGCGGAGGAGGCTGGCCTCTTTCATGCCCGCATAGCGCGTGGATTTTTCCGGATTAATCTGATTGCTGTGGTGACTTTGGTTTCGAGCTTATACGGTGAAGCCGTTGCATCCACGCGCGTCGAGTGTAAGCCCAAGACTCGCAAGGTCTTTACGTGAGGGATGACGGTCCCGTCTCTTGTTCTTAGAATTATGCCGTCGGCCGCCGTGATGTTCGTGCGTCGCCCGTATAAGGTGATAAAACCAAGAGTTCCGATTTGGTTGGGGAGCATACTAGTCCAGTGTCACGAAGTCGATCTTCGATGACGTCGATTGCTTGTTGTAGGGTAGCCTCTATGTGGCCGTCGCTGCCTCCCGTAACCCACAGGGTGATATCGTCGTACGTAGAGAAAACTCGCACGGCACGATTTGTTTCACGATCTTTTTCATATGACGTCCGGTCTTGACGTCACGGCTTTTATGATCACGTAAGGGGAGCGCAAGGGGGTTACCTCGCTTCTTCTCGCCGTGATTTTTGTCTGCCGTTGCAGCCGTGCATAGGTGTTCGGCTTGCGATTGTGATAAGGGCGCTCTCGAAGAACTTCTGGATAGCACTCACGGTGGTGTGCAGGTGTGATTCAGACGCTGAGTGTGTGCGGCCGCCTTATTTGCGCGTAGTGCGTTACGACGGTGAACACGGGCGTTCTGCATCGGTTGTGCCGCCTCAATTTGCGAGAGTGATGAGTGCGCTCGCGACAAGCTTCTGCGCTGCATTTCATTAGAGCACCGTGTCGAGGCCGCTGGGCGTTTCGTCTCCGACATGCGAGTGCGCGTATGGCTTCAACTTCAAACGGCGGGGCTATCATGGTCAGCCGCACGAAACTCTTGTCGCTCACCACACGGTCGTTGACAAGACTATTGCGACCTACAAAGGTGATTACTGCGCGTCGCTTTAGTTCGTCGAACCCCGTGTCTTGTAATTGCTGCGTGCTGTCATAAGCTCCGGGACATTATATTCAGGAGGTTATGGTCCTGCTGCATATTCTTGTTAAATCATTGCAGAGGACTCTTGGCGCGCAGAAATGAAAAGTTTGTAATTACCCACGTTAGTTTCGTTGGTCTCCGGAGGGTTGCTTTCCTGACGAGCGTATTGATGCGTATATCGCGGTATACATATATGGGAGCTGTACAAATGTATTGACGGATGTGGAGGAGCATACTTTGTAGCTGTTCTTGGGCGCTGGATATACGAGGAGTTCAAGGGTGTCTCGTCTGGTAGGTGGTTGAGGCGGGAGGTTTGGGAGTGATGGTAAGCTTCGTGCAGTTTATCTAAGGTATTATGTACTTCCAGTTCGACCAACTTGCACGTGGGTGTCGAGAGGGCACTGTTCGGTCTGTGAAAATATTTATTTCGCCCACCACCATATTTGGTGCCCTTTTGTGCTTCTGCTATCAGCCTTCGTCGTGTTCGGCTTGATCCTACACAGTGACAAAGTTTGGTAACCGTAGCGTGACCCCGCACGACATGCGGCAGTGGGCCAAATTAACATTCTCAAATGCTATTTCCATAACACTGTTGGACAGGAATTCTTGTAACTTTGTTCCTCCTGTGGCTACACAGCCCGTCACCATGATGCACAGCATGTACTGAAAGTCACATGCTTTGTTGTTCCTATTTCAATGTATCTTGATGGTACATAGGGCAGACAAGGCCCTAACAGGCGGTGGTGGGAGCATGCCGCATTGCTGACGACTGGAACAGAAACCGATTTGGTGCTCCACTCCAAGACTCAATGCACGCCAGGTGGCTGCATGCCAGAATTTGATACGACGAGAGTGCTGAAGTTGTATGGCACAAAACAGGAACGAGAAATCTTTGAGGCCTATGTGATAAAGGTGGGAGACAGATGCACTATAGAATACTGAATAATTAGTGTGAAGTGTGCAGCAGCTGTAATTGCTTTTTACATGTGGTGTTAAAGCAGTGTCACATGAGGGTTTTGTTTACTTTGTAATCACTCTCAGAGGGAAATGAAGCTTCGTTGATGAAGCTCATTCCTGTCTCTATCCTTTCCTTGAAAGTTATGCCTGACATTTGACCAAAATTTCCACGACTATGTCTCAACTAGCCCGCGTAGCCACCTTCATTCAGTTCACTGTTTTGATGCATATTTAAGCACAAAACTCTGGGACGTCTGCCATTAATCACTCATAAGAAACCCTTGATGCCCGCCACACTCACCACTACCACTTCCACAACTTTGCAAAAAACAGATTCAAGCACAGCCATGACAGATTCCACCGTGCTTCCCAGTAATCATGTCCCTTTATCAAGAAGGATGCATCACACCTCAAAGCATGCAAAAGCTTGTGATCATCTACCTCATCTGGATATCATGCCTTTCTACGATGGAATGAGGCGGCACGCACTGCTGCCCTCAAATTTACTAGCCACGGATTCGTAGAAAGCAGAAAAGACCTGCCAGATTCCCTCACCAACCTCTAAGTCCAAAGCCGTTGTACAGATGCCTACAAACCCACACATACTACAACACAACATATTACCCAACACGTGCCCCTATGAATGCCCACCCTGTAAAGGAAGGAAGGAGAGAGAGAGAACAATTATTTATAAGTCCAGGTCCTAATTTGAAAGTTCAATTTACCGGATCCACGTAGTACTCCTGAATGCCTGGTCCTAATTTGAAAGTTCAATTCACCGGATCCACGTAGTACTCCTGAATGCCTGTGCGGATCCGGTGCACGTGTTTGTAGAGAGCTTCCTGGGCAGCCTGGATGTTCACTGTCGGCGGGGGAGACAGCCAGAGCTCCCAGGAGGTGATGAAAGCGAGGGATTGGGTAAGAGATGGTGGGGTGAAGTCCCAATTAGAATGAGGGATGGATGGGTAGGAAGAACACCTGGGGCAGGAAGGATGGCCAGGGCGCCGATAGATGCGGTGAAGAATGTGATGGGAGGGGAGTGAAGAGGTTTGAGCCTGTCGAATGAGGCACGCAGCCTCACGAGTTAGACGGGAACGGGGGGGTGGGTACAGGGTGCGTGATAGGCGTTGGGCGTGTAATTGGTAATGGCGGGAAGCGCGGTGTTGAGTACGAACCGTCGGCGGGTGGTACAAGGTTGGCCAGGACATGGGCGAACCCGGGAAAGGTACTCGGGTGAGCGTGTCTGCTAAGGCGTTTCCGCACATGCCAGCGTGGCCAGGAACCCAAACCAGTGTGAAGCGTGGCCGAGGATTCGATGCAAGTATCGGAGTGACGAAATCAGTGGTGTGTGGGTGGGTCTCATGGTTAGCGAAATTACGAAGGGCTGACTGACAGTCGGAGAAGATATATACTGGCGTGGTGGTAGGAACATTAAGAGTAGCGTGCTCTATTGCAAGGGCAATGGCGTATTCTTCGAGGGAGGTCGAATCCGGTGGAGAAAGAAAGGGAAGCATAGCAGTGTTTAAAGAAGGGAGTAGGAGAAATGAAGCCATACCATGCCCGTTGAGTTTGAGAGGATGTAGGAGATAGTACAGGGAAGACAGAGAGGTTAACCATCCAAACAACTGCACCCAATGCTAATCAGTGATTTCAAATAAATGCGTCAAACTTGCATGAAACACCTTACTGCATTTTTAACTTTCATTCATGAAATCATTTGTATAAATTATACACTTATACTGAAGTGACCAGGCAGTATATTTGAAGGTGTGTTTACATTCGCAACTTGGAATACTGTGCGAGTACTTTTTGATATTCGATTTGCAGCTCTGTTTCAAATATTTGAAATTTACAAATAGTATAGGAAGGAATGTTTGCTATATCTGAAGACGTGCAAACTTTCAAGCTTCACTACATGACAAGACCTTGCGGGTTGGTTTTTCTGCACGACACCAAAGCCGTGCCAAAAGCCTAATGCAGAAGCCTTGCACCAAGCAAGTGTTCGCTAACTGTGGTGTATGTTAGGTCAAGTGCAACACTACGAAAGCAAAATTTATAATCTAAAATAGGTTTCCTATAAATATAATAGCCGAAGTGAGAAATAAAACGTTATTGCTTGCTTGTTGGTGAGGTCCCACCAGCAACTAGCATGCCCAGCCTCCTTTCAATCATTGAGGAGAGTGGGGGGACTGCTGCCTATCATATTAAATATACCTAATATGCTTACTGTGTTCACAGTATTTTGAGGAACCCATATTTCTTTATGGCAATGTATGCAAAATTCTTGTTGCACTGGTTTGCATGTCTATGTTTTATTTTCTCTGCTACATTAAATTTTTTGTACGTCAAGCGCAAGTACCTGAACAGAGATGTGTCTAGTTCTGACTGCCTAAGCTGTCTTTTTTGGTGTAGTTATGTTTTATACACTATAGAAACACCAAAACAAAGACAGTGTGGTTTGAAAATATTCAATTCGCAGCCAGCTTTTACTATTCGTATTCAAAAATATTTTATTGAATTCACAGCCAAGTTTAACTTGTATTCAATTCACAGACGCAAAGTTGATAATCACACACCTCTAAATATATATACAAAAGGTAAGTTGTCGTTTGTAGTAAATAAAACACTCAGCTGCAGTGGCGTCGCTAAGGGGGAGCCGGGGGTCCCTGGCCCCCGGGTACCAGCCCCTCGGAAAAGGGGGGGGGGGGGGGCCCACTTGTGCCCCTACAATGTGTAATGCTGACGTCGAAAACTGGAAGACAACTGTAACGAGACCACAGCTTTGGCCTGTTCAATTTACGTCCCCACCAGTCTATTCAAATTTGTTTCCTGGTACAATGGAAGAAAGCGAGGAGAATTTTGGCATCCAGGAATGTCGCGGTAGTCGAGGATGGGTGCGGCTTGAGGAGTTAATTGGCTGCAGGGTGAGCTGAGGCGAACAAGGAACGATTCCTGGAGAAGGGGTGCGTCGGTATACGACTGCGACGCTCGGAGGGGTGTAGGGAGCGATCTTGATTTTCAATGGGACGACAGGGGCCTAACAAAGCCCCTTCATCACGTCCAGGACCTCTGTTGGGGCGGCGGACGAGATCAGTAGGGGGGAGGAGTGAAGGGGGAGGCATCCAAGCCTACGAGACTTTGGTCATGTGTCCTCGGCGGTTATTTATGTGGCTTTTTTTACGCACATGAGATGTTGTGTACGGGTCATGGTGAATGTTTAGCATTTTCTGGAGTCTTCGCAGTAACGCGTCGGACCCCGGTCCGGTTGTCATATTTTTCAGAAGGAAGCCAAGGTGAAAATGACCTGAAAAAAAATGGGGAAGGTTGAATCTTGAGGAAACGGGAACTGATAATTAAAACGAAATGAAAGTAAGTGTGAAACATGCAATGAAGGTTGGTGCGGGGGAGCTAACTGTACAAATTAAGCCTGTGTTGGGAGGAGGGGCGCAAGTGGAAGAGGAGGGGTGGGAGCTCAGTTGTCCAACATTAGGCGAGACAAATGGGTTGTCGCGATTTCCCCTTGGTTGCACCAGATTCCTTCAGTGCTTGCACTAACCAACCAATTCGCGATTTAAGCAATCGCGAAGGATCTCATATCGGGTGTTGACAGCTCATATTTTTTATGTCGTTGACTTTCCTTCATCGTGCCCAGCAACGCAGCCAGCACATGGCAATTGTACGAAAATGGCATTATATGGAAGGGGCGTATCCCATGCGGCCCCGTGTAATTAAACTAAAAGAACAACGGACGAGTAGCTTGTCGAACAAATTATGCAAGAAATAGAACAGTTATGTAGGCATTTATTTTATTTACCTAACTTTTAATCAGGTAAATCTACGTTTTTTATTTCATTCCCCTGTAAGAGCAATATAAATGAGTATCTGCGCTGTGCACATAAATAAAGCGGATAGCCGTGTGTTCATCTTCTTTCCATTTTATCATGTTTCTCGTGTGGCCATCCCAAGTAGTTCTAAGTTAAGAAATATTTGAAGCTGATGGCCTAAATATTTTGCTCTGGTAGGTTCATCTTTCAAGGTGGAGGGTGAGAAAAAAAAGGACAGGACAATGAAATTAAGTGCATAACAAAAAGATAAACACCAGGTACGTCACCCACTTTCTATCATTAGGCATTCGATCCGCTGAGTGCTCCCATCCCGGAATATGGTCGGGAGACCCCAAGATAATTAAGGTGGGAGTGAGGGGCAGTTTCTGTGCGTTCTGCTGAGTGCTTTGTGAACATTACTAGAAAAAAAATGTTGAAGTCTGTGGGACAAAGGACAGGACGCCCGGTGTTGTACACAAGATTTTTGAGCTGAGTGCCCCTCCCCATGCATTGGGGAGGAAAAATCTACTGGAACGACTCAGGCAGCACAACGACGACGTCCGGCTGCAAAACCGTCGCCCAGTACTGCAAAACATCAGACTGCAAAAGAGACTTCGGTGAAACGCTCCAGAAGCGTGACCAACTGGAGGAAAAAATGCAATGAACATAAATCCTTCCATCCGAACCCTCCCACTTGTGTACATGCGGTCACCGCGCTCCACAGCGAGGCACTTTGTGAGTGACCGGCGGCACAACGCGACCCCAGTCACCCCTGAAGAAAGAGGGAATCGAGATGGGTCCCAAACGTCTTGTTCTTGGTTATTACTTTTGGTTGGAGAGGGCGATATTATTTCCTCAGCTACTGGGAAAAGGTTGTTTCATCTAGGATCTGTCTTGAGCTAGTCGACTGTACAACGACGTCAATGAAATCGTTGTCACCAACACATCGGGATGGGCGGGACCGAACGGTTGTGAGCCAGCGTGTGGCGATACTCGGGCCCGTACGAATCTGATATTTTACTCAAGAGTTCTTTCTTTATCGCTTCGTAACCTCCTTCGATTCAGATTTCCTCCATTGGCTGGTGGCTGCTTCACTGGTAAGCCCGAACCTCACATTTTATACTTTATACTGTGTTCGTTTTCCCAAGACGCCAATGTCAATTAACTTATTTGCAAATGTGTGGTGGAATCTTTTTACAACGTACGAAAGGAAACGACAACATTGTCGCAGACAAACATCCACACGACTAGCCGTGCACTGGCCGCTTAGACGACTCATGTACGGCCAGTCGTCTCTTACCCCGCTAAATGTTCCCTTTCTATCTGCTTCCATTCTCAGTAACCACATAACCATAGAAATAAAGAGACCCGACAATGTATCTATTTCAAATGTACTGAAATTCTCACTTAGAGAAATTTCCAGCAGTTGCATGCGGCCACAGAGGCTGCCTTTAGTGACAAACGGACAGGCGGTTTTTGCGAATTTATGGGGGCGGCCGTTTCTTTCACATTTTATACCACATTTCCTGCAAAATACTTGGAAATAGCTTTTTTTAAGTCCAGCTGTTGTTTATTTGCTGGGAAAACTTCTATTTCTCCCCCAGCCTTCTTTCACCAGTCTCCGCCTGTGGGCCTTCAAGCATAATTTGTTCAAGGTGTGTTCCTAGACACAGGAAAATTGATGCGAATGAAGCGACTATTTGTCTTGCATGTGTTGCCTTTAAACAGCCCTATCATTGCTGGCCACCCTCCTCCAGGCCCGCGGGACGTCCGCATGATTTAGTCGGCACAGCGGGCTGCAAAGCTTTCCGAACGCTTGTGGCGACCACCTTATAGTGTCGTTTTCTGACAAGGCCAGAGACTCTCTCACACCTCCATTGCTCTTGCAGGCATCCATTCGCTTGGTATCGACTGTAGATGTGGTACTCTCACACTGCCGCATATCAGCCTTCACTTTTCCCCTACCCTACTTTGGTTTGGCGCATTACACCCTGTGCTGCCGCAAGTAGCTCTTGGCCACTCCTTTCTCGGCTGCTAATGGTGTTTTCGTGCTCACGAGTGACACACCATGATGCTCCTTACTGTTAGGATTTTTATCGATGCCTAATTCACTGAAAAGGTCGGCGTTGTGTATCAAGATCTGCACCAGAGTCGTCGTCTGGGGTTCTCTAAACCAAGCTCGTGTAGCTATTATTACCTAAATAACACACGGCTTCTTATCTTGCTGCTTACTTTGCTAATATATTGCCAGTTCTTTATAAATAACTACACATCAAGTATCCTGTGGCTTCATTTCGCATCGCATGTCGCATATTATGCATGCTTGCATTGACGTTTCGAAGCCCATGCATTCAGTAGCTGTAAAAAGTTTTTTTTACATTGGTATCCAAATGAAAGACACAAAATTTGTCGAGACCAATCGCTCTTGTCGCGCGATGAGAGCGATGCCGAGTGACAGAAATCACTTTTGGTAGCTCCAGTCGCAAGTGTGAACCAGCCTTCATATGCTAACAATAGAAGACCGGCAAAAAAAAAGTCGCTTTCTTTGTTTTTTGATGTCTAGTTGGCGCAGGCGCAGTAGTGCTCGTCCACCGTTCCTGAACGTCAGGTGGCTGCACCGGCCGAGGAGTAGTGCGGTAGCTCCAACGACCGCTTCTAACCGCTCTTTAAAATGCTACTCAAGGCACAAACGCACTTGCTTGTGCAGGAAAGGAGCCACCGCAGGCACGAAATCGTCGACGTGGCCGTGAAAATACCGCGCACGAATCGCGTGCAGAAATTCACCGTGCCGTTCACGCAGCTCGCAGCTGGCTTAGGTTGCTGGTTGCACTTGCGCAGAAGGGCGATGTAGGTAGTGCCCAAATCGCACGCACCGCGCGCTTTTTTTTTTTTTTTTCAGCGAATTTTAAAAGTCGGCGCTTTTTGGGAGCTAATCTTGAAATAACTTCTTTCTTAATTTATGACAGCAGGAGCCAGAATTACCTAATCAGAAAGGGACATGACATGGTTTAGCGTGAACTGCGTGGGGCGTTTTCTGCTCGCGAAAATGCGCCGCGGCACGTCACACACGTTCTGACGCTGCCGCGGAACCGCCTGCACGCTGCGCGCGGTGCTGCCGGCAGCGGAAACATGGCGGCGGCTTCGACCGCGAAGTGGTGACGGGAGCTCGAGCGACCGCTTCTAAGCGCTCACTAAAGTGCCACACAAGGCACGCAGGAAGTTGCTTGTGAGGAAAAGGAGCTTATAATGTGGGCGAAAACGGCACTATAAAAGATAATCCGCGCCGCTAATGAAAGCGCCCAGCGCGTTAATTCGACTCTCGTTAATTCGGAAAATTGGTTAATTCGGACACGTCATCTGGTCCCTGTAAATATACGCATCACTCTATGAGACAGGGCGCTCGCTATTTCGGACAGATTTGACCGCAAATCGGATAATTCGGCTACTTTCAGGCCGCTGGCGAGGCTCAAAAACGAAAAAAGAACAATTCGGAACAAAAGTGAAGATCAAACGCAGCATCGACATGGACATCAATTATCGACTTGGCTTGACTTGAGACTGGTTGAACGTCTTTTCTTCGCGTGTAGGTTTGGCGGTGCCATCGGTGCCATTTTGTGGCTTTGTTCCCGTTGCTGAGCACCTTGAAGGGCTCAGAAAAATTGTGTCCGCGCGAATTTCTGCTCGAAAGCAGACAAGCATACGCGATTACTTCGTAAAATAAAGGTGTGTAGAAAAAAAACTTGCATTTATTGTGTTTATTTCGACCATTCGATAATACGGACATTCGGTTAATTCGGACATTTTTTCCGGTCCTTAGAAATCCGAATTAACGAGCTTTTACTGTGCCTGCCGGGGTGGTAAGCCTAAACATCTGTGGCGGGCCATCCGGCTGTCTCCAGAGCTTCGAAACTGCCGCCATGAGGCGTGCGGCTCTCCATTGGCGCAAGTCGGCAGGCTCCTCCCACTGCGCTCGCGGCGACGCGCGTCATTTTCTGAGGTCACTACCTCCCCCCCCCCCCCCCCTCAAAAACCTCATGGCATCGCATCGCAGAAGCTGCCGCGCGCGCGAATCATCGACGCGGGCGTCGAAAAATCGCACGCGCAACGCCGCCGCGCCCGAATCGCGTGCAAAAACGCACCATGCGGGTCACGTTGCATGTCAAACCAGGACAATAAAAAAAAGCAAAAGGTGCTCGCTGAAGCGCAACTTGAAGCTTCTATCCCGCAAGATGAAATAAACTGAAGCAAAACAGCGCGAAAAAACGAAGGACGAGGGAGAACACACACACGAGCGCTGCTTGGATGAAATAAATTCTCTGAAGCCGTAGCAGAAGGCAAGCAAACCTCAAACTGAACAAACAAACTGCAGTTAAAGTGCAGGGCACTTGCAACAAATGTGTTTTTCTTATGATAGAATGTGTTTTGTATATGCTTTTTATATGCTTCACGGACCATTTCCACAGAATGGCACCTTTTGTATAGGTCAGGAAATTTCGTTTAAAATGGTCATAGAAAACGTGGAAAAGTCAGGGAAATTGAATTGAGCAATTTGCTAGACACCCTGTATTTGTGACACAGCTCATGCCCTGATATACAAAATATAACTAGAGATCGAAACGTTAGGCAAAATGCCAAGTTTTTTCCTGGAGTCCCTGTAAAGTTTATTCAACAAATAAGCACAAACTACAGGAATTGAAATTTAATCAACTGTTGATTGTGCCATAACTTGTTGCCCCAAAACATACCACCAGAGTCCACTCGTTAGAACTTATACCTGCTATCAATGTGCAAAGACGTTATGAAAATTTACGACTTAGTGACTCATGTATGTGGATTTCAGTGGACAGGGTATTACATGTCTCCAGATTGAAAAAGTGTAAGGGCCACTCCAACTAGAGGCCTTTGGAGAGAAACTTCCTCTCGGAAACCGTGCAAAGAAGGGAGCAGATGCATCGGCAACTTTGGGGGCAGAGATTTTTAAGGACCTGAAGGCAGTAATTTGGCAAAGAGTCTGGTATGGCGAGGGAAAAATGTGGTCGGCAAAGTGGTTAGAAACATTCAGGCTGTGTCTTTGTTATCATCAGATCGAAATATTGAATAGTGACCATGAATATGCTGAAAGACTCAAAGCATCTCCCTGTCCCAGTGCTTTACTGCGCCGATTGAGCTAGTGTACACGTGTGTTCCTGGGTTGAGCATTTGCAGTTTTGAGAGCACAATGCACAGTTGAGATTTCAAAGGCAATTGGAGTGAAAATAGCATGAGTGCAGTTGACTATTGACATCTGGATGGGGAAGGCTCGCATTATAAATGACTCGCCCTTCTCTCAGTGGAATGGCTGCTTCTATGGGCAAGCCAAAGTGGGTCTCAGAAATAGTAGTCATGGATGTAAAACGCCATGGGAAGAGGTGTTTTGGTCAGGGAAGGCTTGCCTTATAAGAGTACAGCGCTATGACCACTCACAGCTGGATGAACTTCGCTTTGCTCACATTTATAAATTTTGTGATGATGCTGAGCTGGTGTGTTCCTGCACCATGGAAACAGAGAGACAATAAAATACCACGACAGTGCAAATGGCTTATCTGTTAATATTCTCGTCCTGTACCGTCATTAGGTGCAATTAGGCCAGGTAGGGCAGTTACAGCTGCAGGAGGTGCATAAAAGAAAGGCTGATCACCACTGGCTGCCTGCGAGGTGCAGTTATCAAACTTTACATGCCTTCAGCTTCCCACTGATTTACGATTTAAAGTTTGCTCTTTTCACCAGTTAGGCAATGTAAAATAGTATATAAGTGAGGCACTTGTATTTGGAAGCCCGCATCATACAGCTGCCTGCAAAAATTGCTGCCCGTGCAAGCATCGCACTCAGCCACCAAGAGCGCAGACATCAAGGGCGATAGCAAGCTAAGTGCAATGGCATGGCTAATCTCGCCTTTACCATAAAACAAATTGTCCGTTAGTGGGACTGACCTCTTCAGTTTCAGCTTTCATTAAAGGTTTTCTCTGTCTCTCTCTGCCACCGTGGAATTCGTAGATATACCAGAACACAGTGAACTCGACCACGTCTCATTTGCGCATTTACCTGTCGCCGAAATAACAAGCCGAATGTGGTACGTCCAGCTTGGCACCCCAATGCACACAATCATTTCCACATCACTGAATTCGCTGCATCACAGCACGGCATATCCTCGCTTGGTGAACTCTTTTGCTGCATGTTGTTGCTGACGGCAACGTGACTTGTATACTTGTAGGATATGGGGCGCGCACAACTAGTGGTGTCACACTTCGTCCTCGATTCTTCAGGGAAAAGATCGGTGTCGTCGTGTTGTCGCCGTTTCACCGGCGAGGGCTCAAGGTGACGGCTTCATTCGTGAGCTGGCTCAAAGAAGCAGACAACACGACGCCGAGGGACACTTCGACGATACACTTCAACATATCACGCGGGTATCATCTACGTTGAAAGAAACCAACTCGGGCGCAGAACAGGGCAAAATGACGCAATAACAAAAAAAAAAAACGGCGAAGCGACTGTAGCGCACACACACGATGCCTTTGGCAATCGCCTCCACGCAGGAGCGTAGCCAGAAATTTTGCTCGGGGGGTGGGGGGGGGGGGGGGGGGGGCTGAGACTGCACCTCGACCTCCTCCATATGATTTTTCAAGGGATTAAAAATATGTTTTTTATTTATTTGTTTAGGTACACTAAGGGCCCGAAGTGCATTACATATTGGGGATCGAAAAAGAAAAAATATACATAGGATCAGTGTACAAACAAAACCATGGTAAGAAATTATACACATATAAGGCAATAACACAATTTGTACACTCACTAGTTGCTATCAGCAATAGCAAAGTGGACAGAGTATGTTATAACATAGACAAGGCAATAGAAGTTCATTTACCACTTGGTTTCCGAATTGATAAAGTCCGGTTCCATCCATTCGCGTGAGGTACTCATTTTGAAGATATGATAAATATGTATAAGTATTTATGTATATTATACATAATAAATACAAAACTATTAACTGATAACAATGTATGTTACACGTTGGGGACGAATTATTGAACCCGTCGTACTGTCAAGAACAAGAAAAATAAAATATTTCTTCATAAATTGTATTCGTATGTTCCGAGAATTGCTGCAGAACTGCTATCACTGCATGCAATTTTGTTTTGTCTACATAACAACTAACACTTAAAGAAATATGTAAAATTATAAACAGATATCCTTAACAAACATGAAAGCAAAAGACACAGAAGTAAAGAACTACATTCATCTAAAACTAACAAAAGATTGCATGCAGTGGATATTATAAACGTGAAAAGCACGAAACAACTTGCGGGCGGGCGTTTTAATGTCGCTTTGTCATTAAGAATTTTTTTTCCATTTTTGCTGACATGCGACAGTTACGGACAAATTTGAACGCCGCTGTCTTTTACGCCATTATAAGGCGTAGGAGCAGCTTGTTAACAGTCGCGTACAGCGGATAATTCCACCAAGATTATTCACAGAAAAAAAGGAGTCAAAACGTACACTTGTGGAGAAAAAAGCGAGACGATTATATTTGGATGACGGCAACAAAAATTTCACTGGCAACAAAGTGCACATTTATACAGAAAACCTAGCAACAAGATACTTAAATCGGAAAGCTGCAGTTAACGCACGTATTTAAGCAACAGTGACTGTACAGTGTACATATTACATAAAACAAGGCCAACAAAGAATAAAGTTCAGCGAGCACATGAGGTTAACCCCACACATAGAAACGCAGTGAACCCAGGCAAAAATAAAACTATTACCCTAGAAATTGTAATGTTTTTAGAACACTGGCGTCGTGATGTAACAGGACCATATGGGTAAAATGGGTAGAAGCATAAATGCTTAAAATATTAAACAAAATGTGTACTTGAAAGGTGCTTTAGTGTGAACACAATTGCGTTGTGCCCGATGTAAAATAAGGCTCTACTTGACATTAATAGAATGACAAAAGACAGAAGTTTAAAAGACAAAAGTTTTACGTAAGTCGCAGACGGTACATTTAGTTGCACATAGCCCATAGAGCAACGGTTTGTTGAAAAACGCCGCGTAAACCAGGTTTTCCAGAGCAAGGTGGGCGATTCGTACTTGACGTGCTTGTTAAATTTTAATTTCCAATTTCGTGATAATCCTAGAATATGATGTGGGCGGTTGCAGTGAACGGAAGCAATCTCTGTGGTTTCTAAAACTAATGTGCAATGATTCGTTACCACAATTACACTCTTATGAAGCAGAACTAACATCGTTTCTTTTACTTGCAATGGTTTCTTACTGATTCTCTATTAAAGGACAAAGCTTACTCGGCGGGGAATTTTAGCGAAGTGGTCAATGACTTCTGATACGCTGACATCAACGTCTCTGTGAGCGTACAGAAGCGCTAGGCCAACCATGCGTTCCTGGGACATCGTGGAGCGCAAGTAGTTCTTTAACAACCTTATGCTCGAAAATGTTCTCTCTGCGGTGGCAGTTGTCACTGGAAGGGTGACTAGAATCTGAAGCAGTTTGTGCTCATTCGGATAGAACTGCAGTCGCAGTGAGAGAGGGCAGTTATTCCTGTGCTGGGGCGGAGGTTTGCTGCTTTGTTCATCCACTTTGCCCACCAAAGTCGCAGTTCTCCCAAAGCAGCCCTTGCGTCCACGTCCTGGAAAAAGCGACGAGGTTTTCCGCTGCTTTCTCGCGATTGTCTTGCAGGGTGGTATTGCGGATGGCACAATTACACAAAAACAGTCTAATGTCCTGTGCTTTTCGAACCGTTGGTGCAACTGTGCTAACACGTAGTCCATGAATGGAATGAATGCGGTTCTTCTAAAATATTGCTCTGGATTTTCTAATGCAACGCCACAATCCTGCTGGCGGACGCCGGCTCGTCGGCTGGTGATTTCGACATTCATTTTGTTTGCCACGGCCTGCACTTGTGCAAATATTTTCGAGAAGGAGGCAGTGGCACTGTCTCGGTCATTCTGAATAGTCTCCTGTACCAAGTGTAGGTCGTCCATCGCGGCGCTCATGTCGATGCTGCTCGACTGCAGCCTCTTTGACAGCGGCAGAGTCAATGCAAGCACATTCTTCGCCACATGCAGGCTCACGAGGAATGCTGGTGACAGAAGTGCCAACGCCAAACTATTCGCCTGAGCGGAACTTTCACCACTGCCATTGTCTTGAATTTCCTCTAGTGCTGCGATCACCGCTTCAAAAAGACTGACAAATGAAAGCACTGCATCATGCTTTTCCACCCAGCGCGTTTCGCATAATCCCAGAAGCCGCTGCCTTGTGGACTCTGGGCACATCAAACATCATTTTTCTCAGAACGTTTGAACGGTTAGCAGATTTCCGAAAAAAATTCGATGTTTCCTTTAGCGTCCCAAAGCAGTTTCGGATATCTGTAAGGGAGCAGGCCGCACACAAAACTAGGTCAAGGGAGTGGCTGGCGCAATGTGTGTACAATGCGGTCGGATATTTTTCGCGAACGACGGCTTGCACACCATTGGTTCTACCTGCCATAGAGCTTGCGCCGTCATACCCTTGGCCACGAAGGTGTTGCATGTTAATTCCTAGGTCAATGAGAAATTTGATAATTGTGTCGGCAAGGGCTCTGCCGCTTTGGTCCTGTATTGGCACAAAGCCTCAAACACTTCTTCGATGTTGTCGGTATCCTTGTTCAGGTACCTTGCGCAAACGGTAAGCTGTTCAATTCCAGCAATGTCTGTAGTTTCATCGGCAAGTACTGCAAAGCAGCCTGAGGCGTTTACTTTGCAACCAATCTTTCTTTGATGACTTCGCCAGAAATTTCTGTAATTTGGTTTTGTACCGCTGGGCTTAAATACGAGGCATTACTGGGGCAGCCCTCCAGGTGGTCCTTCAGAGCTGTATCGCCACAATCGGCTCGCATTCGAAGTAGCGCTCTGAAGTTTCCTTCGTTTTCCGCGGAGACGGCGCTCAAGTCCAGAGGACCGCTGTACCTGTGGCCACGCAGAGCCAGACCCTGCCATGCGCAAAAAAAAAAACTGTCTCAACAACAGGCTGCAATTTTCTTCTGTTTTCTCTTATTTGATTTTGTCTGCCCTGGTCCAGCTGATCAACCACACTAGGTGCGTTTCCTAAGAACGTTTGGATAAAGTTATCAGCCGCCAGTTGACAATCACGGTGATATTTGGTGCTTTCGTGCGCATCAAAGATTTCGAGAGCGTGCTTCCATTTCTGGAAAGGCTTAGACACGAGGGCTCCAGTGCGTGCATGTTGGCCCTTGCCAACCTCCGGCCCGCAGAACAGGACGCACACTCGACAAAAAGCACCTTGTTGAAGGTCTGAGTAGCTCAACCATCGATATCTATCGAGCCATGCCGACTGAAATCTTCGGTTTTGCTTCAAATCTTTCGTAGATTTGAATCTGTATCCTTGAGGTGGAATCCACGGAGATGTCAGAAGCTGATATCTGGTCTGGTCTTCCATTGTTGAGTAATTCGAGTGCAGCCCTATGTCAAATTTGCTTGTTAGGACCGTTTGCGCATCTGAAAGAGTTAAATATTTGATATCACTATACGTGGTTCGATACATGAGCGATCTGTTTCTAAATTGTGCACAATAACTGAACGAATAAGAAAAATATGTGCGAATTCTCACCAGATGAGCATGTTGAGCCTGTCGGTACAGACGGTACAGACGCATGCTTCTGTGTTTCTAGATGTGGCTCTGGCACCAGTCCTTCGTCTCTTGTGTCAGTAGATTTTTTGTCTTGAACCAGTACCTGCGCAAACCACAAGGGGAAAAAAATAAACAGCAGCCCTCTCTTGTCGCTATACCCAATGACCCAATAATGCGCCATCTTTGTTTATAAGCTCCTACCGCCATGTATATAAGTAGCATAATGTTCGGTGTGTGAAACTGCACCTTTGGCCTGCGCGAGCAAGGTGTTTCCTGCAATGCTCAGCGTAACGCGCTGGTTCACCGGTTTGTGACTTAGAAGCTGTTTTCGGACTAAGAAGCGGAATCTATATGTGTTAGGGGAAACAGCGTAAGATGTGCCACCTAGGCTAAGGGTGCAGTGGCGACAAACTCAATACGAGTTGTAGAAAAACCAAATTTTTTAGACTGCGCCTCGTCATAGCTCCGTCACCCCCGTGGTTATCCGGCCTGTTCAATCCTACGCGTGATCAAAACCAGACGTGAAAATTGCATGTCAGGGAAGGGGACATTTTTTTTAGCGTGAGTAGCGATTTTTTCGATTTTTTATGCAAACCATGGAAGGGAGCGCTCCTCTGTGTTCTTGAAAAGAGAGGAATTTTTTCTTTGAAGGGGGAAGAGGGTTGTCTCATCACGCGACTGAAGGACCTACTGAATAAAAAGACAGCGCAAGGCTTGATCCACAGTGCTTTTCGTCCTGCCGGCATCGTCGGCATTGTACGCCGGCGTGGCGAAAACATTTTAAGAAAGGCAGCGACAACATCGAAATAATGATTTCGAAACCGAACATGATTGAATTTCAAGCAGTTGCATGACTGAAGGAAAAAAATAGGACATATACAGAAAAGGTCTCAGTACTGAAAAGAATGCATGCAAACAAATGTCTCCACGAATGAAAGTCAGGAGACCTGACTTTTATGAGAAAGAGTTGCTGTTACATGTTGGTTATGCTAACGCTTACTTTCGCAAATAATGCATCTTATTCACCTCACTTGACTACTGGTTTATCAGTAATAATGTTGCTATTTTGCAAACGTAGCTGCCAATACCTGTCCGCCTACGAAAACCCGATTCTAGGCTTCAAGATCATGCATTTTACGCACCATACATTGAACACAAGAAAACCCGTAAAAGAAATAGCATAGTTACCTTTGCTGGCTTCAGTGTCTTGGCACGGACGCTTGGACGTAGGAGGAAAAAATGTCGATATCCTCTTCTGTGACATATTGTAACGCCGAATTCCGTGCAGTCGCTACGCGGCATTGAAGGGCAGACAGATGAACTCCGAAGACATATTAAGTTGAATATTTACACTAAAGGTTCTTATCTTCCCTGATGATCTGACGACGACGATTGTAGGGGAGGTTTCTTTAAAAGTATATTTAAACGAAAGAAAAAATATTTGCAGACTGAAGTTGAAGTTGAGCAGAGTAAGAAGTAAAATAAGCGTATCAGACAGCTAACTTTGTGTGAAACCCTGAGGATCCGACCCCGAGACGTCGTGTCTCGTTGTTTTGATCGGTCACTTAGGCTCCGCCCACGACGCACGTGCCAATCAGCATCTCGTGGCGATCTGGTTGGTTGCATTCGCAAATCCGTGCATAAACTGCGGCGGACAACGCCCCCGTAACCCCGAAACGTTGTAACTCTCTCCCACCACTAAAAAAAGGAAAAGACGAAAAACAATTAAGTAAAACACAACAAACGAAACCACGTGCAAACACTTGAGGGCACCTGTTAAGTTCGAGCACCTCTTTCCCTAAAATCGCGAGCTGCTCTTTATTCTGTCATATGTTTTTTTTTTTCCCGCCGATTGGGATGCGGTGATGAATGGACAGCGCGGAGCGCAGACGGAAACGCATTACTTCGCGCCTCTGGGTTTGACGCGGGCGGCCACGGGGCGGGTTCAAAGGGACGCGCGCTGCGCATCGTTTCGTTTGTTTGTAATGATGCCCGGTGTCGGCGCCTCGGTTTGAGGGAAGTGGTAGGCTTGGCCGCTGCTGTATCGGGCAGGTCGACGACGAACTGCGGCAAGTATTCGCGGGGAGGGCTATGACGAACTAACGAGGCCGTCTGGGTGGCCCTCGTTTTGTGCGATCCCGAGCACTTTGGACCAACCGCGGGTAGAAGGGTTGTTTTCGCCTGCAGGTGTCCCCGCGAGACGGTTGAATGGGCTTCTCCCGCCAGTCATTCTGGGGATCTAGGCTTGGAAACATTGGGTCGCGCAGGTCATTTAGTCGCGTGTCTCGTGCCGGCTACGTGTTGTCTTCTTTCCGGCCTGAAAACGCGACGTCGTCTGGCTGACAACGAGGGCGGCAATAACGGGACGGCGGGACGCGTGGAACGAGAATGGGGGGTCCGTCGGGAAACAATTAGTCGCCTATCGGCGGCGGAAAAAGGGATAAGTGCCGTGCGCGGTGTGTGGCGGCGTGCGCGGCCACAGAGTGGGGTGGGGGGGCGCTCGACAAAGCGACGTAGAATTGTCGGCTTGAATGTCTGTCGGCGACCCGAAGCGCGCGCGCCGTCTCAAAACTTTAATGACCACCAGGAGGGAAACGGGCCACCAAGGGAGAGCTGGTGCGCATTCCGGACAGGACTCCTGGGGTTCTGGACAATATCCTAGGATGGTTTCCGGCGCAGGTGGTTGCCTTGGTCGCCGTGCATGACAGCGCGTCAAAATTTCGGGGGGGGGGGGGGGGCTGAAGTTCCATAAGCCCCCCCCCCCCCCCCCCTCCCTACGCCCCTGCCTCCACATGCTTTGGCTGAAGCCTTGGGGTGAAACTAAAGGAAGCGACGGCTACGTTGACAGAAACTCGGTTATCAAACAAACGACAAAGCGAACCCACCGCTGATAAAAGACACCTTACCGAAGCGCATAGCGTCTTGATACTATGCGCATTGCTTTCGTGAAAAAAGTAAAAACAAAAACAGCCCACGGCCTAGGAAGTGACGAAAATGTCTTTATCACATTACCTTTAGCTGTGACGTCACGACCTTGATCTGTTGATGGCCGGTAAGAGCGTCCCGTTCCAGACACTGCCAAAAAAAAATGGAAGTAGCCGCTTTGCCTCATCACTGCAGCCGGCTGTTACTCCGCGCGCTGCAAGGAGTGCGTTACTGGGAATATTTTGAACATAGCACGAGCTTTTTCCGTGATTTTTCGGACTTAATATGCTTACAAACTACTGCAACGTCGACAAACTAACTACGTGAGAAAAGGCAGACGCTATCCCGCATTCGTACCAATCTCCTTTCAAAACGCGCAGGGCTCCCGTTGACTTTGGGGTCCGTCGCTTCGGCGGAGTGATACTGTACATGAGCTATTGCCGTTATTAACTTTTTTTTTCGCATCGCTGCCGACCTCGACTATGGGGCCATATCGAACATGCAGTGCAAAAAAGGACGGGATAAAAGAACTAACGACGACACAGCGCTTCTTCTTTTCTTAGTTCTCTTCTTAGTTCTTCTTTTGTCCCGTCCTTTTTTGCGCTGCATGTTCGATATGGTCACTATGAACCACCTAGCCCAACTTGCCATCCTTGTCAAGTCGAAGTAGTGGCGGGCGTGCCCCATCACCGCTGTACGCGTCGTAAAACGGAGTGTGAGGCGAGCGCCGGTCGAGTAGCCGGCGAGAGGATGGAATATGAATGGCGGCGACGAAATGCCGATACTGGTGGACAGCAAAAGGCGCGACAGGCACCCGCTCCTACTGCTAAAGCGAGCAAACGTGACCACCGAGATGGTTGCAACGCAAAGCCCAGTGCCGCGTGTGAGCAACGCTGTGTTGCGATGACCAAGGCGTGCTCATCGGGCATTCCCTCAAGTGAGAAACGCATTCTTAAAATTAAAAATTCACCGAAATGCCACCAGTCAATTTTAAGTTTGAGCTCTGTCCGTGCGGATCCTTAACAGAGAACTATCATCATCGGCGAAGTGGAGATGGGGAAAATGCTAGGTTAAGAAGCGCGACGGAAAGTGTCACGGAAGCAAGGAGCCCACGAGCAGGTGTTGGGAGTGCGTGCTTCGAGAAAAAAATGTGGCTAGGGAGGTTCCCGGAACCTCACCCACGACCTTCACGCCATGAAACCGGAAACCGAACCACTGGGCCACCTCAAAGGCCTGAGGGGTACGGGGTTAGCAGTGGTGGGGAACAATAACACAATAACATGTTAACAACTGCTTGCACTATAGTGGTGCAAGGCTGGATAAACAGAACTGTCTCCCTTCGTCGGAGACCCGGCTGTTGCAGCTCACATTTATTTGCGAACTCGCCGCTGAAAGTTCTCGATACTGGCAGGCCCGGATCGTTTCATCCACAGGCTTTCACACCTCTCCCAAATAAAATCCCGTTGCACGAGCACCATGTGTAAGGCGCCTACGTTTTGGAGAGCCGCCTGGAGGGAAGCGTCACGATGATCGCGGAAGAACACAAATCGCTGCACTGTCACCTTGAGCACCACGTTAACAAACCCAAGAAGACCACTTCCGAACTCCAGGAAATGGTGCAGCGCATAGGCTTGTATGTGGAGGGCCAGAAAAACACTGCAAACGTCCTACGAAGCTTGGCAACTAAGCGTGCGTTGATGGTCGATACTTGGGCCGCGAACAAGATGGCCGGATATATTACGGCATTGCAAACATGCCCCCCTGCGACACATGGGCGATGTGTAGCGCACTCCAGGGCTCCAATTTCCTAGCAGCAGCTGCCAGCTTCAACTTCCAACAAGGGCTACGGCTGTGCCGCAGCCTAGACCGACTCTGAGGCAGCAGGTAATGGCCTCCCTCCATTGAACTCCGTAGAGCTGTTGTGGTTTGGTGAGCCATTCGCCTAGCCATGCTCCCTCTTCAAAAGATTGAGCTGAGCGCCAAAGAGGCGACAGAGCGATTGCACGAGAATGACGACCTCCCTTGCCTGCTCTTTTGACGAGCATACAAATGCGACATCATCTGCTCAAGCCGAGACCTTTAGCTCTTCGTCGCCTGAGAACTAAGCCTTTGATTGACTTTGATGCCGTTGCCATTCTCCAAAACAGTTCTATTTACAATGCGAAGAGCATCGGGGTACATGGGGCAGCCCTGCTGGACCAACTCCCCCCCCCCCCCCCCAAGGGGTTCCCCATCTCCCCATTCATCCCGATGCTTATTCACTGCACCATTTCGTCTACTTGTTAGCTTCCGAACAGAATGAGTAGCCCTGACAGCAGTGAAATGCCACTAAATAATTTTAGCAAACCAACGAGCACTGGGTCTACAAACTCAATAAAAATATATTTCCCCCTTCATGTTAATTTCATTTAGAAAAGGCCAATAACACTTTGACAACGCTCCGCCATTTTGGATGCCATCGAGATATGGATTTGCTGCCTCCGTGTCTCAGCTTGTGATGCTTGCTTAGATTACCTGAAGCAATGGCTTACTTTTTTGTTCAAAAAATGTTTTCAGTGTTTTGCTATAAAGAACTAAAAGGAGTAAAAGTAGTGCTAAAGTAATGTTACTCTAAGAAAGTAAAAAAAGTAATGCTACTCTGAAATTTTGCAAGCTTGATGATAGCCATCAGTTGCTGCAAACACGACAATGGCCATCGCCACTAAATGACAGCTCTCGCAATGTATGGCCAAGCCAAATGCCATTAACAATATCAGATTTGCTCAGTGAAGGGGGTATTACAGTAAACGCTCAACTGAAGGCTCAAGCACACCAAAGATGCACGCCGGCATAGACGTGCACCCTAGTGGAGGGCTATACCCACGACCTATTTGAAGTCACTCGGGTACTTTAATTTTTCAACATGCTCTGAAATCTTGCACACACACCAGTATTGGTTTTCTGGCTCCCCCTCGGTGACTCTGTGGTGCAACTAAACAACACATGCCACCAAAGGTTTACCCAGGAATCGAACCAAGGAGGGCGGTGTCTCAATGGCTGGAAGGGAGGCACGAGAGGCGGGAGGCTAGGCAGGCTATACAAACTGGCCCCTTTTTATTCCACTGGTTAAATAATAGATGCTTAGGAGGCGATGTTTTCTATGTAATTTGGAAAAAGTTATTTTTTTAGAAATTGCGTTTTTACCGAAAAAGTGTAATATTCAAATTTTACATACATGATCATTTTTCTACGTATAAGGGCTTTATCAAACTTGTTGTCAAGGCCATGACAAAACAAGTTTTCGAAGCAATGTTTAGGGAGTACAAAAACTTTGAACACTTATAAAGTGGGCACAGATTGTCTTTTGACACTCATAGTTTATTAAAACGCCACGATTAGCTTCCATGGTCCTTCACCTCTCCAAATTTCCAATTTTAAATGTACATGTTGAAAGAGCTTCTTCAAAGATCAGAGTTGTAAACAAAGAACGGCCCCGCATCAATGAAGAAAGTAAACTATGTGCTTGCTTACTACACTCAGTTGAAGTCAAAGGTGGCCTCAGTTAAAGGGACACTGAAGTGAATTTGTCAAGCTCCCGTTTTTGCTTGCACTGTGTAGACTGGCTCAAATTAGCACACTTTTCATCGTTTTTACGATTGACAAATCGGTGATTATTTTACAAAGCGCGAAAGAAGAAAAACTACCATGCGCGGTTTGCGGCCGCCGCACCAACTAAAGCTGTGACGTTAGAAGGAGCGGGCACCGTGATTGGACGATGCCCAAGGTGAGCAACCAAACAAGTTTCGGTTTCGGTTCTGTAAAACACAACCGTTGGCGTTGTTGGATGGGCATTCTCAATAATTCAGTAATCATCGTACCGCGCTTCTGCCATGTTGTCAGCTGTAAAAATGCATAAAGATAAGCCTCCTAGGACGGCTTGGAATCGTAACATTCACTAGCCGAAACCTACGCATTGCATGAACGCCCTCCGCGTACCCGCAGACGCCCAAATGTCATGCGCTTTTCCCCCATATTTGGAGCTTGCCTCCCTCATGCCTGTACCGTAAAAAGCGTGTTCGCACCAGGCCAAGGGTCTGTTCATTCTGGCCTGTGCCCACTGCCTGCAAGCAGTCGGTGCTTATGGCAACAGCACGCCAACGAGAACTCGCTAGCGCGCCAGTGCCAGCCTGCGCGCGTTTTGTGAACTAGTTCGTGGAGCCATGAACGTTGCGCCCCAAAAAAAGGCGAACTCAATATAGAAAACGTCGGCGGAAAACGAAAAAGTTAACTTACAGAAAAAAAAAAGCACGTACCCGCGGGGATTCGAACTCCTGAGTTGCAAAATACTTGCGGTGGCATATCTGGCGCCCCAAATAACTCAGCCATGGAGCGGGCTACGGTGGCCTTGGTAATATAGGGTATATATTGTACAACCAGTTTACACTTTTATTTAGCCTTGGCATTTCAAGCAGCTTAGGTGACTATTTGTTGTATTGCGCTCGTGCAATAAGCGTCGCCCGAGTTTCCACAATAGCTCACGTCTAGCAATTGCATTTCGTAGACGGAAAAGCGTTCGCAGATGCGTAGTCGTGCTGCTGACCGCTGTGCTTGTTCGCCCAGCGCAAAAAAGTGCTTCCCGCACCCTAGTTTTACGCTGTACGGTAAAAATATCAGTTGATTTTATTTCCTTAGTACCTATATTGACTTCGCTGACTCTTCTCCCGCCTTCAAGAGGCCTTATATTTTCCTACTGGCGTACCAGTCAGCGAAGCGTCGCATGTGCGCTTGTGCAGCGCTTGTGCGAAGCGACCTTGACTTGGAGCTAGATACAGTGTACAAACTAACCAACTAAAGAAAGGCAGATTTTACCATTCACAAACGTGTCCTGGCTTCGTTTCAACTGAGCGAACGAATTGCGACGACCCGTCGGCGGCCGGCGGACGAAACGCTGGGCCGACTGACTGTCTGAAGGCAGGGGAGCCGTGCAGTAGCGCAGCCAATTGCGAGCTCGGCTCCTCTCGACGTCACACGAAAACGCCGCAGAAAATGGGCGAGCGTAAAGAGAGGAGGACAGCATTTTCGAATTAATTTTTCTACTGAATAAAATCGCGTAAACACGCCCAGGATGGTCGAAACATGGTCTGGGGACTCCGGACTACAATTTGCGCAAGTAATCCCGCAATGTTTACATATCACTTCTGTGTCCCTTTAATACAATTTTCGCTGAGAGGCCTCAAATGTTCAGAGAAATTTAATCCCTGGTTGGAGTGAAGCCCCTTAGATTAAAAGACAGGTGCGTATTTTAGATGCGACTGCATCTCATTCATTCGCCTTTTCCCTCCATACGGCGTTGTTGTCCGTCCACACCCCTCCCCCCTTCTCCTCGCCGCGCGAGCTGCGCGCTCCGCCCCTCTCCTTTCCGATAGCGAACACTCTCTCGCGAGGGGCATTGGATTGGATTCGATTGGATTGGCTTGGATTGTATTAAAATGGATTCTGTTGCGTCATAGCCGCGGCAGGGGGTTCACGGCACGTTTCACGCGATGGCAGAATCAACCTAACGGAAACAACAACAGAACCCCCTATGCGTCGCATCTACACAGGGGTTCCCGCGAGGGGAGGTGGGAGAAATTTTCTTTCTGCCTCGCTTTAGATGGTAACGTGGTATTTCACTCTTTCCCTCATTGGAGATTACGTATACAGCAGGCAGTTGATTCCCTGACCCACGACACCATCTTTTCCCTCATCTCCACCCCCTTCTTCCCTATACAGATACTCTTGCCCTCAACCCTGTGAAAAATTATCCCCACAACATCCACAACTCTACCGACACATAGCAAGCACCACCAAAAAACTGCAGACCAACACCCTTCTCCAGCCATGTTTCCAAAACAATACTTTGCTACATGTCAACACTGCCCGCAGTTACCGTATGCATTCGATTATAAGGCAGAGGGTTTGCAGTTTTGCCAGTCAAAATACTAGTTGCCATATATATATATTGTAGCAAGGGTAACGAGCAGCTCTTAACGCCATCAGCTTATCCGGGTATGCGCCCACATCAAGAAAGAGTGCCATGCGATCGTGGCCAATCTATGCACGACGGTATGCGCGCACGCTGGTATATAGCGGTGGAAGAAGAAGTACGGCTGAAGGTGCTGGCGCGTGTGTTCGGCCATCGTCCGGTACGCTTGTACTGCGCTCGCCTTGCTTCTGCTCCTGCCAATAAACAACGTTCGGTCTACTACCGGAGGGTCAACTATATCCCTTACAAGTGGTGGAGGTCAGGTGTTTCGGTCCCATCCTGGAGCTACGCAACCGAACGCTGTCCACGATGAACCACGAATCCGTCCAGCAGCCTTCGTCGGCGGCCACCAACCGTCATCTGCTCGGGCGCACTGCGCGAGCGGGATCCACCCAAGTTCAACGGCCACCGACGGAAATGATGCTGAGGACTGGCTTTCCATGTTTCGAACGTTGTGAGTAACCACAACCGATGGGATGACAATAACAAATTGATCAATGTCCCCTTCTCTCTCACCGGCCTCGCGGAGACGTGCTGGAATAATAACGAATCCCGCAACAAGACGTGGTCCTCCTTCCGCTGTAACTTCATGGAAGTCTTCGGCGCCCTTCGTTGAGGAAGCTTCAAGCCGAGCAGCGCTTACGTGTGCGAGGACAGCAGGCTGGGGGAGACGTTCATAGCTATATAGAGGATGTCATCGACCTGTGCAAACGCATCGGACCCCTCCATGGCAGAAACAACAGAGAAGGGTCCGACACATCTTAAAGGGAGTCGATGACGACGCCTTCCAGATGTTACTATCCAAGGACCCCCGAACTGCTGTCGTTGACGTCGTCCGCCTTTGCCAGAGTTTCGACGAGCTGCGCAAGCAGCGAGCCCTCGCACGGCAGGCGTGTGCTCGGGAGCAGCCGTATCAAGTGTGGAGGCAGTATATGAAGGGGACCCTGCGCTATTGCGCGAATCAAAGATTCATTCGGGAAGAGGTGGCCCGCCAAGTCTCCCTCCTGCATACATCTCAGACCCGCCTTCCACCCTGGCGCCTTCGCTTCAGAAGTCATCAAAGAAGAGGTCGCTGGAGGCACCCTACCATCGGCTCAGCATAACCTGCCCGTAGCTGCGCCCCTGACTTACGCCTCGGTAGCAGGACGGCTATCGCACACAGCCTGCTTCTTTCTCTCTCGCGACTGTTGTATGCCCCACCTGCCGCTTCCTTTCCTGCCGCTTCCTTTCCATCAGCGCCCCGTGCTCCAGCTTCATTACCAGCACGACACGCCGATAAGCCCGGTGAGCCGTCCCCAGCTAACGGGTGCGTGGCGCACGCAGGACAATCGTCCGATTTGTGTTTGCAATGTGGCACGCCAGGGCATGTCGCTCGCTGCTGTCGTCGCCGCATATTGCCGCCCGTCGCCAGCTATCCCCAGGTGCCTTTTTACGCCACCCCTTACTTTTCGCCGTATGCCGCTCAACCAGCGCCGTACAATTTGCCTCCTGAGCCGACTGACCGTCCAACTTTCGCGGGCCGCCGTTCAGCTTCTCCACGTCGCCGTTCGGTGTCCTCCCATGCGTCGCCGCCCTACTAATGCCGAAGAGGGAAAACTAAAAGCCGCAGTTCCGGAGGCAAGAACTGCGTCGCCATCGAATCCTAGAAGTCCTCATTCTCGCCTAAAAATGTTATCGACGTAATTGGGGAAGGTGTCCCCTACCATTGCTCTCATCGACACTGGAGCCGCTGTTTCGATCATCCACGCCGACCTCTGCCGCTCTATTCGAAAAGTCATGACGCCCCTTTCAGGACTCTCGTTACGCACCGCCAGTTCACAGCCCATTAAGCCGCTAGCCGCTTGCACAGTTCGTGTCGTCATCCAGAACAATTCCTACACATTGAATTCATCGTGCTGCCAGCTTGCTCTCACGACATCATCCTCGGTGGGACTTTCTTGCCCACAATAACGCTATCATTAATTGTTCCCGTGCTGAAGTCGAGCTTTCTTCTGTTCTTTTCGACGGTTCCTGTAATGCCGCTACAAAATTACTCGTCGCTGAAGACACCGACGTAGCTCCTCCGTCATCGTGCCCCTGTGCTGTACCTCTCCCCGACGCCACTGTTTTGTTTACGCCTTCTGTCATTTTCTTTCGCCGCAAATGCCTTCCACTACCTTCGCTCGCCGTTTTGGCTTGTGCGTGATGGCGCCACCACTATGTTGGTGACCAATCCGTCAGCGACCCCGTGCGCTCTTCTACAGGGAGAAACACTTGGCTTCGCAGAGCTTGTAGATGCTCGTCTAGTTGTTGACGTACCAGGTGATCTTTCTCATGTTGAGATCAGTGAACTGAGTGCTTCTCCATGTTCGCCCGGGCTATTGCCATCCGATGCCTTTGCCCACTGCATCGACGCCAATCTGGCTGCAACCCAGCGAGAACGTATTACTTCATTGCTTTCGAAGTTTCGTTCTTCCTTTGATTGCACGCAAACCTCGCTGGGCCGCACGTCTACTGTTACGCACTCAGTCGACACAGGATCACCCGCTCCACTTCGACAGCGCCCATATCGTGTGTCTCCGACAGAGCGGCGAACCATTGAAGACCACGTCACAGATATGCTTCAACGAGGTGTTATTCGCCCCTCGAAGAGTCCGTGGGCTCACCAGTGGTTCTGGTTAAGAAGAAAGACTGCTCTATTCTGTTTGCGGTTGATTATCGCCGCTTCAATACCATCACAGAAAAGACGGTGTACCCTCTTCCGCGTATCGACGATGCGCTGGGACTGTCTGCAGGGAGCGGAATTTTCTCGTCACTCGACTTACGCTCCGGGTACTGGCAAGTTCCCATGGCCGAGGCTGATCGCGCAAAGACGTCATTTGTAACCCCAGACGGCCTTTACGAATTTAACGTTATGCCGTTTGGGCTTTGCAACGCCCCCGCCACGTTCGAAAGAATGATGGACAGTCTCCTCCGTGGCCTCAAGTGGAAAGACGTGCCTCTGTTACCTGGACGACGTAGTCGTTTTCTCCCCGATTTCGAGACACACCTGATTCGCCTAGAACAAGTCCTGACTTGCCTTGCGAACGCTGGGCTGCCAGCTAAACCTCAAAAAATGCCGCTTCGCCGCACGCAAGCTTACCATCCTGGGTCATGTCTGTTTCCAAAGACGGCATCAGCCCCGACGCAACAAAGCTTCGAGCCGTTGCAGAGTTCCCGAAGCCGACCACCACTGAGGCGCTTCGGAGCTTCATTGGCCTCTGTTCGTATTTTCGACGGTTTGTTCGCAACTTCGCGACCATCATTTCGCCTCTTACCAAGCTCCTCGGTAACGACAGCGGCATTTCTGCTTGGTCACCATCCTGCGACGAGGCGTTTGCGACACTGCGTCGCTTGTTGACATCCCCGCCTATATTACGGCATTTCGACCCGTCGGCCCCCACGGAAGTGCACACTGATGGGAGTGGGATTGGCCTCGGTGCCGTGCTCGCTCAGCGGAAATCCGGCTGTGAGGAGTATGTTGTTGCGTACGCAAGTAGGACACTGACGAAAGCAGTAAACAAATTACTCCCGTCACAGAGAAGGAATGTTTGGCCATAATATGGGCGCTTGGGAAGTTCCGCCCGTACTTGTATGGCCGCCCATTTGACGTGGTGACCGATCACCACGCGCTTTGTTGGCTCGCCTCCCTGAAGGATCCTTCAGGTCGTCTTGGGCGGTGGGCTCTTCGCCTGCAAGAATATGATATCCGCGTGGTTTACCGTTCCGGCCGTAAGCATTCGGATGCTGACGCACTCTCCCGCTCTCTAATCCCGGCTGACGTGTCTCACCTTGCCACAGCGGACTGTAGCTTGTCGTCGCTCAGTGTCACCAACATGACTGCCGAGCAGCGTAAGGACCCATGGATAGCTTCCATCATCGGCGTCCTGTCTGGTCCTTCAGCTACCGGCGCACCCAGAGCACTGCGGCGACAAGCCTCTCACTGTTAAAATTATCAAAGACAACATTGAAATCCTTGCGCCAGCGTTAACAGCAATGTTTAATCAGGCATTTCTTTCTGGAACCTACCCAGCACAGTTGAAAATTGGAAGGGTTGTGCCCATCTATAAAGGAGATGATCCTAATGACCTGGCTAATTACCGTCCCATAACAATTTTGTCCTGCATCAACAATCTATTTGAGAAACTAATAGCGAAGCGTGTAATGAACTTTCTAGAAACATTTAGCATATTAACGGAACACCAACACGGTTTCAGGAATAAATACTCAGCTAGTACTGCGGTTAACGCGGGTTACAGAAAAAGTTAATCAGCCCTTAACGGTAATAACATTGTAGTTGGTATATTTCTGGATATCAGAAAAGCGTTTGATTCTGTGAACCATACCATACTACTACAAAAACTAGAACGCTACGGATTTCGAGGTCCAGCTATTAACTTTTTCCGCGGTTATCTCTCCCACCGGAAACAATTTGTCCAAATTGCATTTAGTAAATCGTCACTCAAAGATGTCAAAATGGGCGTGCCTCAAGGCTCTGTATTAGGCCCCATTCTTTTTTCTCTTTACATTAATGACCTTGTACGCTCGCTAAAACACTCCAATGCTGTTCTGTACGCGGACGATACGGCCCTTATGATATCTAGTCATCCTATCAATAAGCAGAGTCGCTCGCTAATCAGGAACTCCGAAACATCTTAAGCTGGTTTAAAGCTAATAAGCTCGAATTAAACACTAAAAAACCAAGTTTATAGTATTCGCATCGAACCGAAAAGTACAGACCGGCCTATGCAGCTTTAAACCTCGGAGAAAACAACAATAGGACAGGTTACAACCCATAAATACTTAGGTATAACTCTAGGACACGTCTTTGCACTGGGCCCACATATAGAACAACTAAAAGAAATTAGCATTTGGCTGTTTCACACTGGTTAAGGCACGCAAACATTTTTTTCCGCACGTTTTACGCCTCATTTACTTTGCCGTGTTTCACAGCCATATGACGTATTGCATAGAGTCATGGGGGTTCACGTACGCTCGTACTGCAAATCACTGTGTGTAATTCAAAAAAGAGGCCATTAGAATATTGGCCGGAGTGCCGAGGAATCAGCCATCAGCTACGCTCTTCGCTGAGTTAACATATTACCATTTGATAGAGTCAGGGACTATAATACTGCTTGGTATTATCCACAAAATACTTACCACAAACAATCCGTACCACTCGTCAACGCTAATTACACCCAAGCGAGATACAAGGCATGCTGATCACAAAATCTTAACCTACCAATAGTGCATAATGTATATGGTCAGCGCCTCTTGTCCTTCATGGGAGCAAAAATATGGAATAGCATACCAAACTCCATCAAAACAATACCAAATATGTTGCCGTCCCTAAAACATTACTTCCGAATTCAAGTACAATAAACCAGAATCGTTAACTTGAATGTAAGAAACACAAATGTACAAACACTAAACAATGTAACTTGCTGCCAATTATTTTACTTGTGTGCGACAATCAACCATTTTTGCCAAGGATTGTATTTTTGAAAATATTTCTGTAATGGATCCAATACTAGCCGTACAGGCTATGGATCCAGGTGCCTTATCAACATGTTTTTGTGATGTTTTTTCGATGGAAATAAACTACTTTCTTCTTCTTCTTCTACCAACTGCGTGAAGGGCTCCTTTATCGTCGGAATTACAACTCGGACGGTCGGAAGTGGCTTTTTGGTTATCCCACGCCATCTGCGTGCCGACATCTGCTCCGCCTTTCATGCCGACCAGAGTTGCGCGCACGCTGGCGTCCTCAAAACGTACGAGCGACTACGCCTACGTTACTATTGGAGGGGCATGTATACCTACGTGCGGAAGTACGTGCGCTCATGTCCGGAGTGTCAGCGTCGCAAATCACCGCCTATTCGCTCTACAGCCCCGTTGCAACCACTACCGTGCCCCTCGAAACCCTTGATCGCGTTGGAATCGATCTGTACGGGCCCCCTGCCTTTAACGGCTGCCGGTAACCGGTGGATAATTGTAGCGGTCGACCACCTCACAATGGTACGCCGAAACAGCTGCCTTGCCGGCATCCACGGCTCGTGACGTCGCCAGTTTTCTTTTGCGTCACTTTGTACTTCGTCACGGAGCGCCTCGGGAACTTCTGAGTGATCGTGGCCGCGTTTCCTATCGGACGTTGTGAAAGCTCTACTCGCCGAATGTCACGTTGTTCACCGCACGAGCTCCTCGTACCACCCGCAAACCAATGGGCTCACAGAGCGCTTCAACCGCACCCTGGGAGATATGCTATCAATGTACGTGTCGTCGGATCACTCCAATTGGGACCTCGTACTTCCGTTCATAACGTATGCATACAACACGGCTACGCAGACAACGACAGGATTCTCTCCGTTTTTCCTACTTTATGGACGCGAGCCGACCTGTACACTGGATACCATTCTGCCTTACAAACCCTGACGCCACAGAATTTAAACCGGTTTCGCAACTAGCGCAGCAAAGCCGAAGAGTGTCGCCAACTCGCCCGTTCCTTTACAACTGCAGACCAACAGCGCCAGAAGCATCGCCGTGACGATTTCACCACCCTCCTACATTTGAACCCGGCTCACATGTCTGGCTTTGGGTGCCCTGCCCGACACCGGGTCTCTCCTCTAAACTTGTCGCCAATATCATGGCCCTTACAAAGTCCTCGCCCGCACTTCGCCCGTGAACTACATTGTGGAACCAGTCACCCCCTCCTCTGATCTTCGCCGACGGGGGCGTGAACAGTCCACGTTGAACGACTGAAGCCCTACTACGACCCCCTGGTGTCGTCCCTCACCCTAAGTCGCCAAGGATGGCTCCTTTTCACCGGGGGCGATTGTAGCAGGATAACGAACAGCTCTTAACGCCATCAGCTTATCCGGGTATGCGCCACATCAAGAAAGAGTGCCATGCGATCGTGGCCAATCTATGCACGACGGTATGCGCGCACGCTGGTAGCGGTGGAAGAAGAAGTACGGCTGAAGGTGCTTGGCGCATGTGTTCGGCCATCGTCGGTACGCTTGTACCTGCGCTCGTCCCTGGCTTCTGCTCCTGCCAATAAAACAACGTTCGGTCTACTACCGGAGGGTCAACTATATACCTTACAATTATATATATAATATATATATCATATATATATATATATATATATATATATATATATATATATATTTTAATATAGAGAAAAGAGAGAGGAGAGAGAGAGAGAGAGAGAGAGAGAAAGATAAACTCACAAAGCGCGCAGAAATAGTATAAGTAAAGAGTCGGATACACAGCAAGAACAATAACAAACAATGTTTACTTACGTAGCGGCAACGGGATTGCCTTCATCAGAGTAAAGTTACATGATTTTACTGTCGCAACATTTTGAACACATTTCTTATATAGGTTTGCATAAAACTGTGAGAAAGAGCGGAAAATGTTTCGGAAATGGGGAGTGTGCATACAGTCAGGCTAGGGCCTATGTTACAACATCAACAAACAAACAAGAAAAATAAAAAGGGGGAGGGGACTATGTTACAACATCAACAAACAAACAAGTAAAATAAAAAGAGGGGGGGGGAAGCGAGAGAGAGAAAAAGGGGTCGTGTTAACAATGCAGCGTTCAAGGTTGCACCATGACGGGTCAACGTATGCCGCGCGGGCTGCAAGTTCAGACAATGGGGGAAACTGAACAACCGCGGTTTTGAAAAGAAAGGGAAGAGTATACAGGAAGGTATTCAGTGACTGCGGAGACTGGTTCGGGGGAAGCGAAGATGGGTGTGCCCCCCGCGGGTCAAGAGAATAGATAGGGGGCACAAAAGAGCATTTCACAGAAGCTAGCAATTGAACAGGAAATAGGTAGGGTCACAAAAGGTTAAACATGAATAGATCACAAAGAGATCACATTCTTAAGTGGTGGTGGGAACGAGGCCTCCCTCCCCAGGACAAATGGCATTGTTGAGCCGCATTAGGCTAATAAAGATGCTGTATTAGGAGAGTTTCTGCGAATTCTGATGGCAAACTCGAGGGTAGGAATAATGAACACAGTTATAAAAATTATGAAGCCGCTAATTTTAATCGAGGGATAAGCACGTTAGTTAATTATTAAACCTGCCGACAAGGGAGGCGCAATCGTAATCCTTGACAAAACCGACTATGTTAACGAGGCCAATAAGCAACTATCAGTATCGACGTTCTATAAAGCACTACCCAATGATCCCACTCAAGATTATAAGCAAATTGTCAAAGATATACTTGCTGAGCTTGTTAAAAATAAAACAATAAATGAAACCACGGCTCGTTCCCTGATCCCCTTAAGCCCAGTAGCAGGTAAATTCTATCTTCTCCCAAAGATCCACAAGGTGAACAACCCAGGGCGCCCCATTGTTTCTGGCATTGGCACTGTTACCGAAAACCTCTCGCGCTATGTGGATAATCTCATTTGCGACATTCCGCCCAGCTTTCCCTCCTTCATTAAGGATACCAATGACTTTCTCTCAGACATCTCAAAAATTGAAATTCCTGATAACTGCCTTCTAGTCACCCTTGATGTTGCGTCACTGTATACTAACATCCCCCATGAAGATGGCATCGCCGCTGTATCCCTTGCGTATGAGCAGTCATCGTGCGACAAACCTATCGATTCTTCTGCTCTCCAAACATTCCTTAGGCTTATTCTTGAACTTAACAATTTTGAGTTCGACGAAGTTCATTACGTGCAAGTCAGCGGAACGTCAATGGGAACTCGAATCGGACCTAACTACGCTAATATCTTTATGGCTCACCTCGAATCAAACTTTCTTGACACCCAAAATTTAAAGCCAATGTACTATAAAAGGTATATTGATGACATATTCATGATCTGGCAACACGGTGAGGCGGAGCTCCTCACCTTCATTGAGGCATTTAACCTAGCCCATCCTAGTATTTCCCTTGCTCATTCCTATTCGGAACACAGTGTAAACTTTCTGGACGTCACCGTTACTACCTTCCAAGGTCGGCTTCAAACTAAACTGTATAGAAAACCGACAGACACGCGGCAGTATTTGCACTTCCGAAGCAGCCATGTCAGACACTGCAAGACAGCAATACCTTACAGCCAAGCCCACCGATTTAGGAGAATTTGCTCAAACCAAGCCGACTTTGACTCAAACTGTCGGAAACTCAAGACCGCCCTCCTGAATAAAAAATACCCGGAAAAAGTTATCGACGACGCTATTGTGCGAGCCAACCAATTAGACCGTAACGAAATCTGTAAGAAAAAAGCCCCGAACGGGAACCCGCAAACTAACTTAGTTTTAACCCACTCATCCTCCGCTCCAAGAGTGTCAACCGTGCTAAAAAAACATCACAATATCCTAATGCAAAGTGACCGCTTAAAAAGCATATTCCCCGAACCACCACGCGTTGTCTACCGGCGTAATAAGAATTTAGGTGACTTTCTTACTAACTCTCGTATCAACCGACCGGCAACTACTGGCTGCATGCCCTGCAATAAACCCCGATGTAAAGTATGCCCACACATGACCACTACACAGCGCGCCACCAGCACGGCTTCAGACTACTACGTAAATATAAAGGTAACTTTAACTGTGACTCCGCTAATGTCGTATATCTTCTAGAGTGCACTGTTTGTAGGCAACAATATATCGGCCAAACTGAAACGCCCTTCCGAATACGGTTCAATAATCACCGCTCTCATGCAAAAAGCTGCCCTTATTTGCCCCTGTCAAGACATGTGAACAGTCCCGGGCATGCATTTGAACATCTTAAAGCAACGATTTTAGAATCCGCCTTCAAAACGCACCACGACCGCGAGGTTCGGGAATCTTATCTCATTTATAAGTTTGCGTCAGACACGCTTGGCATTAATGAAAGTTACGGAAAACTAACGTGCTTATCGCTCGATTAAAATTAGCGGCTTCATAATTTTTATAACTATGTTCATTATTCCTACCCTCGAGTTTGCCATCAGAATTCGCGGAAACTCTCCTAATACAGCAGCTTTATTAGCCTAATGCGGCTCAACAATGCCATTTGTTTCCCGGGGAGGGAGGCCTCGTTCCCACCACCACTTAAGAATGTTTAACTCTTTGTGATCTATTCATGTTTAACCTTTTGTGACCCTACCTATTTCCTGTTCAATTGCTAGCTTCTGTGAAATGCTCTTTTGTGCCCCCTATCTATTCTCTTGACCCGCGGGGGGCACACCCATCTTCGCTTCCCCCGAACCAGTCTCCGCAGTCACTGAATACCTTCCTGTATACTCTTCCCTTTCTTTTCAAAACCGCGGTTGTTCAGTTTCCCCCATTGTCTGAACTTGCAGCCCGCGCGGCATACGTTGACCCGTCATGGTGCAACCTTGAACGCTGCATTGTTAACACGACCCCTTTTTCTCTCTCTCGCTCCCCCCCCCCCTCTTTTTATTTTACTTGTTTGTTGGTTGATGTTGTAACATAGTCCCCCCCCCCCCTCTTTTATTTTTCTTGTTGTTTGTTGATGTTGTAACATAGCCGTAGCCTGACTGTATGCACACTCCCCATTTCCGAAACATTTTCCGCTCTTTCTCACAGTTTTATGCAAACCTATATAAGAAATGTGTTCAAAATGTTTGCGACAGTAAAATCATGTAACTTTACTCTGATGAAGGCAAGTCCCGTTGCCGCTACGTAAGTAAACATTGTTTGTTATTGTTCTTGCTGTGTATCCGACTCTTTACTTATACGATATATATATATATATATCTATATATATATCAGGGTGTCGAACCGGAACCGAACCGAACCGAAAACCGGAACCGAACCGATATTTTTGCCGGAACTGAACCCGAACCCGAACCGTTATTTTTTGAGCACGCTGAACCCGAACCGGAACTGAACCGAAAAAAGAAATAACGGTTACCGGTTCATGCCGAAACGGTTCGACCCTCTGTTGTTGATATTGCACAGTCAATGCAATTCAGACCTTTTTTTTTTTCACGTACCATCAACTTCGTACTTGCTCGCGCACTTTCCCCTCCAGGCAATTGAACACTATCACGCTCTATGTAATAACAGGGGAAATGAATTAGCACCAATGTAGCATTGGTCTGTTGCTGCTGGAGGCGCGAGCGTAGTGCAAGCTGACCAAAAGAAATGTCATTCTCGGCAGCTTGCAGGGGATATAAAACGACTTTGCCCTTCCCCAGTTGCGACTTCATTGGAGCAATCAGGCTACAGGAGTGCTCCACTGCGCAACAGCGATGGCCCCAACCCCCATGTGTGCAAACTTTTTGCATTTCATAATTTTTTAAAAGGTCCCACACCTGCAAATTATTAATACTTGACAAGTGTGACCGCAGGAGCTGCTCAGTGGCTAAGCCGTTTGCTAAGCCGTTTGCCCAACTCGCTACATTGCTTCTACTGCGACTCGTTCCGGAGGGGAGTACTGCTGTGGACGAATTAAAGAGCGTCAACCCAAAAAGTCCCATCTCATGTTCCGTGTGTCCAAATTTCCCTTTCATTTTGTAACCGCATTATCTGTTATAAGATTCCGCAATGTAGCACACGGAACGATGGTAGGGGTTCAGGCGGTACGATGACATACTGATTGTAATGCACACTTTCGGTATCGCAAAAGGAATTGCAGTGGTCAGAGCAATAATGCAGTGACTGAGCGTTAACTAAAGCTTACTTTTAACAAAAGTGTGGCTAACACATTCGATAAGGTGACAGCTAACGAATTATTCAGGGTGACCAAATATTCTAATTCATTGGTAGTATTTATGTGCCTGTTGTAGGATTTTTCTGTTTTGTTACAAATATAAAAAATGTGCGCCATTGGTATTAAGCGCTGGTATTTGAACGCGCCAGTACGCAGGACTAAATTTAAGGCTTCAAGGTTAGCGTGATGGGTGATTGCATAGCGACGATTGCGATTTCAACAAAAAAGGAAAGGACAGAAAATATATCCCACCGTCATATCTCTTGGCGGTGGCTTTATGAATAGTCGCTGGGACAACATAAAGTCTGAGCGAGAAAGAAGGTGGTAAATCGTCGCCACTTCATCTGTTTTTCTAATATCTCGTGATTGTTTAAAGTTTGCTTTGCAATTGCGCCACTGCCCTTGGGGAACAGCAGAATTTTGAATTTTGTTTGTGTTTTGACTTGACGGTCATTTTAAACTAGTAAATGTTTTTTTCTAATTTCAGTGATAATTCAACTCATCGAACCGGTTCGCGAACAGGTTCAAGCTCCCGAACCGGTTCGCGAACCGGTATTTTTTTCGGTTCGCAACCCTGATATATATATATATATATTACGTAGCGGCAACTATATATATATATATATATATATATAATATATATATATATATATATATATATATATATATATATTGTAACGTGGCGGCAGGGCAGACGACATGAACGATGAGACAGTCGAATGATCTATTTACAGATTATGAGATTATGTACATGGCGGCCAAGCCAGACCCCGCGCAGGCAGAGCGCACAGACAGATCTTCGTCGTCGTCGTCGTAGTCGGGATTACCGAGCCGCGTTACGTTGTCTTCTTCATAGGCTTCTCGTGACAATATATATATATATATATATATATATATATATATATATATATATAAGAGAAGAAAAACTTCGAACAAGGTAAAAGCACGATTGTGGCCTACGTTTCAGCAAAGAGAACTTGCTTTCCTCATATATATATATATATATTACGTAACACCCGGAACATTTCACATAGCATTGGACTGGACCACCAGGTGGTCAATCCATCGTACAGTTCACCTATGGGTATGTGCCTCATCAGTGGGCGCGTACAGCAAGCCGAGAGACGAAGAAGAGATCGAGCAGAAACGGACTGGCACGAGCTGCATTGGATTCCTTGGCTTTGGTCTCTTGGCCTTCAGCTGTAATTATCTGTAAATAGACAGCTTATTCACATCTGCCTCGTAACATCTTTTTGGTGGAGGTTGCGGACTTCCCTTCCTGTGCCTGTCACCAGCGCAGCTACACCCTACCACGGAGCTTCGAAGTGGGCGACACATTCGTCGACGAACGATGTCTCCTCCCCCCGAGACGTCACCCACCGCGCCAGTCATCATCGCTTCCCAGCCCCGTGACCCAGGGTTTTTTACCGGTGAGGATGGTGCCGACGTGGAAGAATGGATCCGCATGTTTGAACGTGCCAGCGCCCATAACAGGTGGGATGACACAATCATGCTGGCTAATCTGCCTTATCTTCTGAGAAAAACGGCCAACACCTGGTTTGAGACAAATGAGCACACATTGACCAGCTGGGACGCGTGCAAAGCAAAGTTGCGGGAAGTATTCGGCCGACCCGTCGAACTCCAGCTCGCCGCAAAGCAACAGCTCGCATCCCGTGCCCAGTCGACAACCGAATACTACATCACATACATGCAAGATGGTTTGGGCCTCTGTTCAAAGGTAGATTCGCAAATGTCCTAAGCCGATAAGGTGGGCCACGTACTCAAAGGCATTGCAGATCACGCCTTCCATCTGCTGATCTGTAAGGATTGCACTACCGTTGATACCAGCCTTAAGGAATGCCGACGGTTTGAGGAGGCAAAATGTCGTCGCATTGCCTACCAGTTTGCTCGACTGCCTCACACGGCGGCAACTTCGTCTTGTCAAGATGTGACGCTGCCACCGCACACCACTGGCGCCAAACACGGCGGCTCAGACTGAGAGCCTGGCCAAAATAGTGCGCCAGGAGATCGAGGCTATGACCCCAGTCGCTGCTTCTCCTTACACGCATGACCGGACCGCCCCCACGATTTCCCTCATTCAAGCCGTCGTTAGAGACGAGATCGCCGCCCTGGGCCTTCAATCGGTTTGTGCCTTGGGACGCTACGATCCCTGCGACGGGGTCCGCGCACCCTCTACTCGTAGTGATGTCCCGCCGCGCTACGATGTTCCACCACGGTTCCGACGGCGCAGCCATGGCGAATGGAGAACAGCCGATGACCGTCCCATTTGTTTCAACTGCCATCGCGTTGGCCATGTCGCCCGTTACTGCTGTAGCAGCTGGTCGTCCTCTCCACGTCCACGGTTCTTCGAGAACCGATACTCGGACTACCACCCTCGACGATTTCCTCCCGGTCCTCAGCAGCCCTTCGCAGCCGACAACACAAGACGCAACAGCACTAGCCGCTCGCCATCACCTCAGCGTCGCCAGTCGCGTTCGCCGCAGCCCCGCCGCCAAACCCCGCCGCCTACTTTCTCGACCTCTATCTCGGAAAACTAGCCAGTGCAACTCCCGGAGGTGATGTTGCATTAATGACCCGGCCTGAAAATCCTCTGTTGACTACGATTACGAAACCCAATTTGATAGACGTTCACGTTGACGGTGTTCGTGTTAGCGCGCTAGTCGACACAGGCGCCAATATTTCGGCAATGAGTTCGAACCTTCGCCGCACTCTTCGCAAAGTTATGACGCCTGCTGTATGCCGCACCGTACGAGTCGCCGACGGAGGAACGACCACCGTAGCCGGAATGTGCACCGCCCGCGTCGTAATTGCCGGAAAAGACATCGCTGTCTTGTTCACAGTCTTGGACGCATGCCCTTACGACATTATAATCGGACTAGACTTTCTGACTGACCACGCCGCCCTCATTGATTGCGCCGTGGGGGTTTTACGTCTTGAGCTGCCCACCATGCCCCTTGATGAGACCAAGCCTGTTTACCGGCTTTGCTGCACCGAGCATGCTCGATTAACACCGAAGACCATGACCTACGTACCTTTATCGTCGAGCCCGCCAGTCCCAGATGGTGAATACCTCGTCTCTCCCGTCACCGATGTACTCCTCGAACGTAACATGACTCTTCCTTACACAGTTGCGACGGTCGAGACGAACGAAATAGGCCTCCCATTTTTGAACTTCGGTTTCTCCACCCAAGTTCTTCCCCGGGGAATGTCGCTGGCTACACTCATCCCCCTGGCCGAATGCGAGCTTTCCGCTGTTACCACTGACGCCTCTGACGGTGAACGAGACGGCCAACGGGACATTTCACCGACTACCAGTGATTTTATGAAGATGATAGCGTCGGACCTTCCACATCCGCAAGCCCATGAGCTCCAATGTCTTTTAGCGTCCTATCGGGACATTTTCGACTTGGACAACCGTCCTTTGGGCCAGACGTCTAGTGTGACACATCGCATTAACACTGGTGACGCGACCCCTATTCGCCGCCGTCCATATCGTGTGTCCCACGCCGAACGTACCGTCATTCAGCAGGAAGTAGAGAAGATGTTGAGCCATCTTCGAGTCCGTGGGCGTCACCAGTCGTATTGGTTAAAAAGAAAGACGGCTCATGGCGATTTTGTGTCGATTACAGACATTTGAACAAAATAACCAAAAAGGACGTTTACCCACTTCCTCGAATTGACGACGCCCTCGATTGCCTGCGTAGCGCGTCGTATTTCTCGTCCATTGACCTTAGATCCGGATACTGGCAAATCGCAGTCGACGCCATGGACCGAGAAAAGACCGCTTTTGTGACACCAGACGGACTGTACCAATTTAAGGTCATGCCGTTTGGTCTGTGCAATGCGCCAGCCACATTCGAAAGAATGATGGACTCGCTTCTCCATGGATTTAAATGGACGACATGCTTATGCTATCTGGACGACGTTATCGTCTTTTCTCCCACGTTTGAGACCCACCTACATCGCCTCTCTGACGTCCTGGCAGTTTTTCGCAGAGCTGGACTTCAGCTCAATTCGTCAAAATGCCACTTCGGCTGCCGTCAAATCAAGATCCTTGGGCACCTCGTCGACGCTACCGGAGTTCAACCTGATCCAGAAAAAATCCGCGCTGTAAAAAAATTCCCTGTTCCTCGATCTGTGAAAGACGTTCGCAGCTTTGTAGGGGTCTGCTCCTACTTTCGCCGCTTTGTCAAGAAATTCACTGCAATTGCCAGACCACTCACGAATTTGCTTAAAGGGGCACTGACACAAAATTTTGAAGGCGAGATAACTTCGGAGATAGATTGGTGGGAACACATATACATCATCTGCAAAATATCAGCGGTGAATACAGCCTAGAACATATTTAAAATCAATTTTGAAGTGTGCGAAACGCAACCGAGCGGCCAGCAGAGGACCACGCGCAAGTGTAAATAAACAACATCCAAACACGTCACGAGTTTGTGTTTGCCGCTTCCGCACTGCCGGCTCGCCGCTCCAATCGGAGGGCCGGAGGGCGGAGCTTCTGCTCTCGAGAACGAACGACCCGATCGTTGGCGGCGGAGGCGCCGTGATTTCGTCAGCTCATCGGGCAGCTGGCCGCGACCAAAGTTCTACAGCGATTCCAGGCACTCTGTTTCTATTACTGTTTATTACCATTGGATGCGGAAACGCGCCGGAGGCACGAAAAGGCCACTGAGCAAGCCGCACGGTCGCTGTGCAGGCGGCGGCCACGGCCGCGAAGTGGCCCACGCCGGCGCAGGTAGCTCGAGTGATAGCTTGTTACCGCTGCACGAAATTGTCCCCAAGTCCCGACCATGGTGGCTTACATGAGAAAGGAGTTAATGATGCCATGGCGGGTTGCATTAAAAATTGTCATCTGCACCGCTTACGAGAGCGGCACTCGAATATCCGCCGCAGTGCTAAGCCGAACACATCTGTAGGCGGACCTGTAGGCAGACCGGCCGGCTGCTCCCAGCGCGCGTCTTGGGCCACCCACCGTCTCGAGCGTCGCGCGTCGTTCGTTAGCCGCGGTAGCATTTGCACTCGCAGCGCCTGCGTCACATCCACGGTCGCTTTTTAATTAGGCGCCTCACGAGATCAGTACGGGGGGGCATTCGCAGAAACTGCCGTCGATGCGGATTCGACAGTGCTACGGCGGCTCTGCTCTGTAACTGTGATATCCCTGCCGCGGTCACGTGGTCAGCTTTGTTCACACAAAATCCACAAAATCCATCGTTTCGCGGCACTCGCTGAAACCGAAACTGCGACTGACCGCATTGAAAATGCCTCTAATTAAACAACCGTCGCACGCTGAAGCAAATGAGGTTTCTACAGGTTATAAGTAGGTCACTAGCTACTTATCGCAACAAAAAAAACAAGATGCAAAATTTTTGTGTCAGTGCCCCTTTAAGCACGATACCCTGTTTTCTTGGGGCCCTGATCAAGCTGCCGCTTTTTCAACCCTCGTCGACCGTCTCACAAATCCACCTATAGGCTCCGGAACGATCGCCGGGTGGCGCTGCACTCTCCCCGGAGGGGGAGAGTGCAGAATAGGCCGCCGGGGCGGCGGCCTATTCGGCACGTGCTTTTTTCGCTGCGCGCGTGCTGCATTTCTCGCGCTAGGAAGAGGGCTGGGTAAAATTTTCTTTCGACTTATGAAAGCATACACATTAGCACGTGTCCAGCAAGTTCGGTTTACACGTAGAGTAGTTACTGAGTCCATTTTTGCCGGTGCTTGTCTTGTCGTCTGCTAGAGACGCGTCGTCTGCTACGTGCCAGTCTAACGGCCGAGCGCCCTGGTGGTTTCACGGGATAAAGAGTGCTCTTGTAGGCGACCATTGGTTGGTCTAACCACCTCAGTCATCGCGAAACGACTGCGTCTGGTGAACGGCTTTTCAGCGCCCTAAGCAGACGCCCCCCGGCCCGCTCCTCCGCGTCTGGCAAGTGCACGCGCAGCTCGCGCTGTCTCCCGCACCGCCTGAGGCATCCAGCCTCCTACTCACGAATGCGACAAAGAGACCGCCGGCTGCGCGAGCCACTTAAGCCAGCACGTACAAAGAGCGGCGGGAACACTCCTCACTAGCCCGAAACGGAAAGATGAAACTGAAAGCGAAAAAAAAAAAAAACCCCATATTGTTGCATGGTCAGCTGCCACGACAGCAACAAGGTGAAAGAAGAGGATCCATTCGTTAAATTCTGCATATTCCCCGTGAAAGCGCACCAAAAGGATAGACGGTAAGCATGGATCACTGCAGTTCGAAAGGTGAAATAAGTTGACACATTTTTGTTTGTATCTGTGGGCTTTCAGTTTACATTACCCGGCTTTGAAAGCGAACTAGTGTTCTAACGAGTCCTCCCCTCTACACTTTTTTTAATGCATGCTGCCAATGATTGTTTTCCGCTATAATAAATGATATCGTCCATATAAACACAATAGGTTGACATTTTGCATGGGTGAAAAAAAAAAGTTTCTAGCGATTTACCTGGCTGTAGTAGCTCTGGTCCATCTTGTCATTGTGACTTGTGTTCTGGACGGGATTGCTGCGTTGTTCGCTTTTTTCCCACATTTAGAAATACTGGTAATTAAAAGAGTTATACACCAAATTCTGTATATTATAGTAATTAAAAGTTATATGTCACAAGCTGTTCTGTTGTTTCCGCGAACTGTCACGCTAACCCATACTTGTACTCCAAGCGGGTGACAAACATTGCGAACAAAAATTTCTTCAAGGACAAGTAAAATGGAAATGCGGCGCTGTCAGCGCACCCCTTAATTAGCGTGTGCCTTTCTAATGCGTTTTTATAAGATGCAGCTGATTGTTTCAAGAGTAAGAAATAACCTATTAACCATAATCAATCACGTTTATCTTACATTTCTTGCAAGCGTCAGTGTTTCTGCAGTCCAGAAAGTCCGGATGTCAGAAGCGCGAGCACGCGAAGGGAGTAACAAACAAGAGAAAAGTACGCTGTGACAGCTGAACAGCTGTCGCCTTGCAGAAGAAAAGAGCAACCGACGACCGCCGAACAACGCGTTTAAATCGTCGGGGCAGTCTGCCGGTCGAGCGGCGGGAAGCAGGCGGCGCGTCTGTAGCAGACGACAAGACAAACGTCGACAAAAATGAATTCAATAACTACTCTACGTTTAAACCGAACTTGCTGGACACGTGCTAATGTGTATGCTTTCATAAGTCGAAAGAAAATTTTACCCAGCCCTCTTCCTAGCGCGAGAAATGCAGCACGCGCGCAGCGAAAAAAGCACGTGCCGAATAGGCCGCCGCCCCGGCGTACTCCCCCTCCGGGGAGAGGGCAGCGCTTCCCTCGCCCGGCAAACTTTAGCTTCGCCTCCTTATTCTGGCGCACTTTGGCGGTTCCGCTCCGACCGAAGTCCACACAGACGCGAGTGGCCACGGCATCGGTGCCGTACTGGTTCAGAAGCACGCTGGCCTTGAACGAGTAATAGCGTACGCCAGTCGCCTTTTGTCACCTTCCGAGCGAAACTATTCAATTACCGAACGGGAATGCCTTGCTCTTGTATGGGCCGTCAACAAATTTTGCCCATATTTATACGGACGTCTTTTTCCGCGGTCACTGACCACCATGCCCTATGCTGGCTGGCTTCCTTAAAAGATCCTACAGGCCGTCTTGGTCGCTGGGCTTTGCGCCTTCAGGAGTATGACTACTCCGTGGCCTACAAGTCTGGCAGGCTCCACAGCGACGCGACTGCTTGTCACGTCAACCAGTCGACCAACCGGACACAGCTGACCACGACATCGGTTCTTGCGTCCTTGCACTATCCGACTTTACGAACATCGCCAACCACCAGCGCCGCGACAAACCATTGCGGTCGATCATTGACCGTCTCACTAACATTCCGTCAGACCCTGCATTAAACGCATTTTTGCTCCGTGACGGCGTACTATTCCGCCGCAACTTTCGCGCAGATGGCCCTGCCGAGCTTCTCGTTGTGCCTGAGCACCTCCGGCCTGACATCCTTCACCAGCTGCACGACGAACCGACGGCGGGCCACCTTGGCATCGCTCGAACTTATGACCGTGTGCGTAAGCGCTTTAATTGGCCTGCACTCTACCGCTCAGTCCGCCGCTACGTCACGGCGTGTGACCTGTGCCAGCGCCGGAAACGCCCTTCCTTGTGCCCAGCCGGACCGCTCCAACCCATAGAGATTCCTTCCGAACCTTTCTTTCGTGTGGGTTTGGACCTACTCGCTCCTTTTCCTCTGTCCCGTTCAGGAAATCGCTGGATTGCTGTCGCGACTGATTATGCGACCCCCCCCCCCCCCTGCTCCCTGAGCCTAATTTCAAATGTGCACCGAGACGGTGCTTACCCCGCCGGAGGGGGGGTCATGCTACTTAACACCCGGAACATTTCACATAGCATTGAACTGGACCACCTGCTGGTCAATCCATCGTACAGTTCACCTATGGGTATGTGCCTCATCAGTGGGCGCGTACAGCAAGCCGAGAGACGAAGAAGAGATCGAGCAGAAACGGACTATAGTCGGATACAACTCAAGAAAAATGCGGCTTTTCCTCATCAAAGGACCCCCCTCCAGCCAATGGTGTCACCGTATCAACGTGACGTCATGGTAGACCGCCTCTACGCCGCGTTCACGGAAGAAATCACAGAGCATGTTCTTCCGCGCTTACGGACTTCTACCAAAATGGCCACCTCCGCTGTTCGCGTCTATCCACCGGCGGCGTCCGGTTCTGAGAATGATTTTTAGTGCCGTTCAGTCATATTCCTTGTTTGCGCGTTGTGTGCAGTGTTCTTAACATGCTCGGTAACGACAATCGCTATGGTGTTTTTTCTTCTGTTTTGTGAGCGACCGGCGTTGCCGGGAAACAGCCGCCGTTGCAGGTACTGGATTCTGTGTACGCTGCGTGATACAAAGCGGTCGTCGTCATCCTGTGCGGGCGTTTCGTCTTGAGCGTGATGTGCTTCTCGTTCTACCGTTTAGTCCCTCCTGTGTCTGTGCTACCCACGTTATCGCACCAGTGACTGCGACAGGGGGCGATAGCTCCCTGTTAATTTCTCGTAGATTACGCCAGTCATCAATATTACTGTTGTGCATAGCGCACGACGTTAACGCCATGGAGAGCTATGCACGGGGCGAAACGCAAACAGCGCGACGTCGCGCACTGCATTTCGTTAGAGCATGTGTTGAGCCGTGTGTCCCAAGGCCATGCCAGGCGCAAGCGTATTCGCCCAAATTGTTATCAAGTCGCCGAATACAAGAAGCTGAATTATCGCGTTTTTTGAACGTGAATGCGTACGAGCTGTAGCTTAGCTGCGTGATGTGATTTAATATGCCACATTTTCTATTTTGATTCTCGGTTACGCTGAGATTCCATCGTTAAATGTTTTATTTCAGGTTGGTATGTTTTCTTCGCCTGTTTTTTTGTTGGAGTGCTTTAAATTGTTGTTTTGGACAAAAACCTTTGTGAATTAAATACGAATAGAGATCTGCGTTGAGTTTGCATTGTCTATGATAATAAATATTATACATGAGTATTACCACTGTAAGTTCAATTTCATTGTCTTGCTTAAGCTTCGCAAATGAGCTGTGCTTCGCGATAGTGAAATTTCATGAGCTAGATTTCACCGGTATGATTAGCTGCAACAATGCATGTGAAGACATGAAACACAGCACTGAAATCAAATAACCCATCTTTCAGCTTTTCCTACACATGCGCATGCATATTCTTCACCAAATCAAATTCTTGCATCAGAGATGTGCATTATTGAAGCTATATAGGCACTGCTCGCCTTGTGTTTATGTCACTTAAGTAAGAAGCTGCTGCTGTAATGGCCATCTGCATGCATGTGCTGTCAATTCGAGATAGAGCATTCACGATGGAAAAAGTGAGCATTTCACCCATTCTCCCTGTTGCATCACAAGTGGCTGCTGGAGCGAGAAGCTCGCTGCTCCAGCAGTGCTCAACATCGTGGATGCCAAGTCGAACAGTAAGCTGCTGCTTGCTGCAGCGCTGTTCACAACGCAACACGTGCAATGTCTACGCATATATTAGGAGTGTAAATCACAATGACAGCCCATCAATTCATGCCAAATTCATAACACGGGCAATGAAGTATGTTTGAAGGGTTACTTAGTTATCTGCACTGGTTGATGCATGACATGTTGGTTGAGTGGACGCATGGAAACACACATAGGGTACATATCGCTCCGCTGAAACTGGTCAATGGATATCATACTTTGCTTGTTACGCAAGAGCCAGAATCGGATCATATGCTCAGGAAGAAATTTATTGTCTTGCCAAAAATGCACTACATGAAATTATTCCCATACATGGGAGGATCGATTGAAGCCAACGTACTTTCATCTTCCCAAAGCTTTATTAACGTTGTGCTTCTGCATTTTATCCAGTGGCTTAGACCACAGATAAAACCCATTTATCCTAATTCCTGCGTAAGACAGAAGATAACAGCTAAACAGAATCAAAGTATAAATAAAACACCGAAGCAACTTTTCTGGTCCTCACTGCTGTTATCATGTCAGATTTGGCTCAAACAGCTAAGCAGCTGAATTATGCAGAGCAAATGAAGTGAGCAATAAGAGACTGAAACAGATTCATTAGTTCTTAACGCTCAATCAAAAGACAACTTGGCTCAGCCAGCTACACAAGCAGACAATGTTCAGTTACATGCTTTCATGTAGGAATTTTATTTGCAACTGTTTCTGCATCCCATACGTGCGTAAGTGTCCAAACAATGTAAAAAACTTGCAGTGAAAACTCAAACTAGTGTCTTGTCCTGTAGGTGAAACTTGCCTTTATCACCATTTGAGCCCCAACGCCACACACCGCAGAAGTGATTCTGCTTGAAGTGAATTTAAATTCGCTGGACTCGCTTTGCACACACCTTATGCTATACATGCGAATAGTCACCCTCCTCGTGCAGCGAAAACTATCGCACAGTGTAAGCGTGGCTTTACTTCCAGAAAATAGTTTGGAACAGTGCGGGTTTTCTCTAGCTCATGATGTACGGTTTCCTTATATGAATACATCTGCCACGCAGAATTCTGTCATGACTGAACTTATTCGGCTTAATTCCTGCACCGCACTTATAACAAATGAGATCAGAAACCAAGCACTGCAACAGCCTTTTCTTATTCTCATGAATCAACCATGAGCCAGCACCACATAAAACACCGCTCCGTTCACTACAGCAAATGAGATCATAACCCGATTGTCGAAATAGCTTCTGCCGCCCTGGAAGATCACTGTTGTACTGGAAGATCACTGTTGAGTCTACGACACAGCAGACAACACTGAGTAATGGCAAATAAGATTACAAACCAAACATTGCAATGGTCTCTTCTGATTCTCATAGCTACATGTCAAAGCAATCAACCCTGAGCAAGTTACGCACCACACACAGACTGCTCAGTTAACTCCAGAAATAAATAAAGCACACAAACAGCATATCTGGTCTTCTCTGCTGTCTGAAGGAGTTTCTTGCTTCTGCAGCTATGGAAACACAGGTATTTTCCACACTAACTGAACGAGGCAAAGCGGCACTGGCGAATAGGTCGCAGCCTTACACATCTTGAAAGGACTCGATAGCAGATAGGTCACTGTCGGAGTCCATGTCTTCACCCAGATGTATTATAATAGGTTGAACATGCGCACTTGCTCCACCGTCTCCTCTGAACTCTGCGACGCCTCGCTTCATCTGTGCCCATATGCGCTCAGTAGGACTGAGCTCACAATGGCCGGGCTCCCGAATACATCCTGTCCGTTCAGCTGCACCGTCAATACGTTACCTGATTTACCCTGTCTTAACAGAGGCCACAAGGCTGAGGAGCTCTCCTTTTTAGGCGTTTTTTCATCCCAAGCAAGTCCTTCGGACGTCACCCAGTCCTGAACAACATTTTTGCGCGAAGTCGTCGTAGGCACTGCTTCTTCCAGCCACGAGTGGTACGAGGCATTATCCATGACAATTACACTACCGAGTGGCAGTTGTAGCAAAACGGCCCCAAACCACCTTTCAAAGAGGATGTCGTCCGTCTCCTCGTGGTAGTCGCCTGCCTTCGTACTCGGAAAGATGTCCAGGCACCCACCGACGAAGCCGCCCTCGCTGTGCGTTACAATCAGGCGCTATCCTTTCCCTGACGGCTGCTTCAAACCTGTCGTCAGACCACGCATGAAGGCGTCGTGGTGGGAAGCAACCATCGTGTCCGTCAAACAGTCGATATCGTGTGTCCTGCATTCACTCACGTTTCATCAAAGTATAATATTTTTTGATCTTCAATCCTGTACCTGGCGATGTCGTACAGGTACTTCTGCTGCCACGCGACAGTGTCGTGCCGCTCGATCAGCAGCGAGTTCCGGCCCCTCTTCTCATACCTGAACCCGATGTCATTCAGCAGCCGGCGCACAGTCCATGGCTTGAGAGGAAAAACATCGCCGCTAGCGTTGACATCCGCAGCAATTGCCTTCACTGTCGGGATCCTATTGCGGAAAAGGCGATGCACGGACGACCGCAATGCGCACTTCGTGAAGTCGTCGCGTACACTTCTGAGCATCGTCTCTTTCCACCGCTTCGCAGGCACTTTCGGGAGGGCGTCGCAAGATTGCCATCGTTATTTTTCATCTCCTTCTTCACGTCCATCACCAAACTCACGCTGATTCCAAGAAAATCGCTCATTGTCGCCACCGTTTCTCCAACGCTGCGCTCCGGGTGTAGATGCGCCGCAAGCGAACGTACGCGTTCCGGAACATCTCCCGCCCGCAGCTGCAGATGACACGGAGAGAGAGAGAGAGAGAGATGACTTTATTTGATGCCCGAGATGGGTTCTAAAGGGTAGACGACTTGGACGGTCTCCCTCCCTCATCCGTCAGCCAGGATTCCTTGGATCCTCGCGGCGGCTTCGGCCATCCGGACTGCTGTCAGTTGTGCCTCCGGTGTGGAGCTGAGCAGAACAGTCTCCCATTGTTCTGCAGTCTTAATTTTGTAGCTTCTAAGTGTATCTACATCGGATTTGCTATTATAGCCATTCGTATTTTTTTGGAGCTTATGGCAGGACCACATCATGTGGTGTAGGTCGGCTCTGCTGTTGCATGGAGCTTTTGTTTTTCTTGTACCATCGGCGTGGCGTGGATGGTAACGCACCACAATCCTACCGTTGTCAGATGGTGGAGGGATTGGCACCAAAGTGCCGCACCCCAGAGCAGCAAAACTCAAACAACCATCATCATTCAACTCCAAATCCTCAGTCGAGAACGATAACGCAGACTCACAAGCGGCTTCTTCAGGCTCCAAACCGGAAAAGGGAACCGGCAATGCATAAAACCAGAAGCAAGCTGTTGAGGGAAAACCCGGAAGAGCAGAAATTTACCATCAGCAATAAAATTGAAACTCACTACTCCGGCTGACGAATAAGTTTTTTGACGTGTTGCATTATATTGGCAAATAAAGAATTTTTAGCTAAGGTTCTTATGTCGGCTCAAAATATAGGCGTCCTGAAGAACTACGTTTCGACGCGGACTCACTCAGAAAAGCTTGGCTCCGAGCGCTGCCTGCAGGTGCAAGGCGGTCGGCCGCGACGTCACGTTGATAGAGCGGCATCATTGGCTGGAAGGGGGGTACTGTAAGTGGGGGATTGGGCTACGCCCCTTTTTTCTTGACTTGTATTCGAGTATAGCACGAGCTGCATTGGATTCCTTGTCTCTTGGCCTTCAGCTGTAATTATCTGTAAATAGACAGCTTATTCGCATCTGCCTCGTAACAATATAGTAATACCTCGTTAACTCGAAGTAGTAAAAACTGGGAAATATTTCGAGATAAGCGGATTTTCGAGGTAAGCAAAGTTGCGTGAATTGCCATGAAATATCGAGTTCTTTGCACAAAAGGCGCTACTACTTAGCAGCTCTGAAACACCAGCTTTCAATCTTGCTTTTCATAAAGGTTTTAAAGAGAAAAACAACATACAGGAGACGTTCACGGGCTTGGTTTTGTAGCACCGCAATTTTTCTTAGCAGATAAGAACTGCGTAACGCTGGTCTGCTTTGCGGCCGCACTCGGGCCTATAGTAAGAAATCCTCTAGCTGCTTGACGGAGTTGACGCATTGCATTAGCCGATCTTCCCCGCCGCTGCACTTAACCTTATTTCGCAGCAAGCGCAGAAAATTCCCCGTTTCGGCATATATGTCGGCACCTCTCAAGGAGGTTCGTCATCATCGCCCCCGTCTTCGCCGTCCTTTTGTGGCTATTTCAATGATTTCGGCGTCCGTAAGTTCTCCTGTCACGCGCACATCCTGCTGTACGTACCTCTGCGCATGCCTCTACCGTCACATGACGCGCCACGAAGTCGATATGCCTCTAGGAGACTTCACGTTTAAGGAAAACATCGGTTTTGTGATAGTCGCGGCTAAACGAGAAAGAAATCGAGGGGCTTATGCGCGGCAGCATCGTGCGAATCTTGTGAAACGGTACGCGGCGGAGAAATTATCGTTCCCCTCTGTCAAGATTTCGAGATATCCGAAGTTTGACCCAAAAATACTTCGAAATAAAGGGCACCAAATACATAGGACGTATAGGAAGTGGTTCGGTGACGCGGAAAATTTTGACTTAGCCGATTTTTCGAGATATCCGAGTTCGACTTAACGAGGTATTACTGTGTATATATATATATATATATATATATATATATATATATATATATATATATATATATATACATATACAAAAAGAAATGCGGGCAGTCTACAACGCCAAAGAAGGCATAGGGGAATGGTTGGACTATATTTTTTTTTACCGTTAGTGAAATCATTTTTTTTGTTCATATTAATTGAAGCGAGAAAGAAAGAAAGTTACCCGCTTATGACAGGCTGTAGACGTTCGCGTCACGCCCCGGGGGTTGAAAAGAAGGTCCCCTTCTCCCCGTGTAGTCTGAGTGGCGCTGGCTACCACCCTCAAGCGTCAGATACAGTTGTAGTAAATATAAATACCCCAGAAAGCGAAGCAGAACACAGTCGCCCAGATAGCCGAATTGGTAAGGCATTCGAGATCTAATCGAAAGGCGTGGGTTCGGTCCCCACTCTGGCGCGTGTTTTTCTTTTTTTCTTTCTTTCTTTCTCGCTTCAATTAATATGAAAAAAAAATGATTTCACTAACGGTAAAAAAAAAAATATAGTCCAACCATTCCCCTATGCCTTCTTTGGCGTTGTAGACTGCCCGCATTTCTTTCTGTATTTCCTAACGAGCCCCTCATTTCCTAACCATATTATCCTGCGAAAGCTTAGCGAGGGCCTCAGTTGTGGCAGCCTTGATGCCAAGGTAACATGAGAGGGTTTCCCGCCAGTTACCCGCTTATGACAGGCTGTAGACGTTCGCGTCACGCCCCGGGGGTTGAAAAAAGGTCCCCTTCTCCCCGTGTAGTCTGAGTGGCGCTGGCTACCACCCTCAAGCGTCAGATACAGTTGTAGTAAATATAATACCCCAGAAAGCGAAGCAGAACACAGTCGCCCAGATAGCCGAATTGGTAAGGCATTCGAGATCTAATCGAAAGGCGTGGGTTCGGTCCCCACTCTGGGCGCGTGTTTTTCTTTCTTTCTTTCTTTCTTTCTCGCTTCAATTAATATGAAAAAAAAATGATTTCACTAACGGTAAAAAAAATATAGTCCAACCATTCCCCTATGCCTTCTTTGGCGTTGTAGACTGCCCGCATTTCTTTCTGTATTTCCTAACGAGCCCCTCATTTCCACATATAGAATACACTAGGTATATATATATATAGTATATAGTATATATATACCCTGAGCTTCAAATATAAGGGGGGGGGGGGGTATAGGGCTCTGCCCTGGAGTTTTGGCGACATGCAGCGCCCCTAGCGGCCGACGCCTCTGGGTAGTACAAAAGCAGACGACCCCCCAGGGAAAGAAAAGCTTAGGAAAGTCGCCACGTCACCCGACGGAAACGCCATTTCTGAATCGAATGGGGACCATTGGCCTCCATGCCATTGGCGGACTTTTTTCCTCTTTCTCGGTGCACCTTACACCGTCCTATCGCTCATTGTCCATCTCAGCACCGAGCCGGCGAATGCTGATGGCCGAGAGATCCGTTTTCAGCGGGACCGGAACCCAACCCGGTTACACTGTTAACTCTTCGGGGCCGAGTTGTTGCGAAGCGGCCCCTCAAATGCCGCAATCCGTTGCCGTTAAAAGGCGACGGTAGCCAAGGATTGGGGCATTAGGTTTCTTCCGTGTCTGATTGCCTGCTACATGGTGTGTATCCTTTTTGAATCCGTTAATTTCCCAAGCGAACCGCAAACAGTCGGCGAATAGCCGCGGACGCTTGAAATCAATGGCGTGGTTTCACGGCATCCCAAACTGACTATCAATTAAACCTTCTTTTATAGGTAAGTGTACTTCATGATTTCACCTAAAAAATTGGAATGTTTTTCCGTTGTTCGCGTGCCTTCGATAGAATTTTTGGGAGGGAAGGAGGCAAATTTTATTGAGTAAAAAAAAATGAGAGGGTGGTGGCGTCAATAAACTTTTTTCGCCAAGTTTCAACTGTCTCAGTGTCAATAAATCAAGGTGATATCAGTTGAAACGTTCATACACTAACCTCGCAGTATGAAGCGTTGAAAAGCGAAATCCAGAGCGAGACCAAAAAAGATCCAGATTCCAGATCCAGCACTCTTCCCGTCAACAGACGGACACTACTATTAGGACGATGGAATTATATCAACTGGGAATCTACCTTGTAACAGTTGCAAAGGGACTGCCGCGCATTGCCGGCCTAGCAAACTAAATTTTGCAGCGGCGATAACCAAAAAATTGAGTTGCGAATCGTTCGGTTGCAAGTCGCCTACGTACTGCACACCGTGTATCACTTCCCGAAAATCTACCTGACGGGTGTCCGCGCGTACGACGGGACGGCGCGTTCACGATATCTGCACTTCAATAGGCGCGTCGTGATCGCGACCGGAGCAATAGCTTGAAGGTGCATTTGCAAGTAGAAATTAAATGACATATTCACATCGGCGCAGCTGTCGCAACTCGCAGCATCCTTTTCGAGTTCCGCAAGACCACAGCGCAGCAAAGCGAAGCAGCAATCTTCGCAATCGGACGACAAGGCAGGCGCTGCCTTTCCTCCATGACTGGCGAACGGCGGGCGGGCTGTTGCTAGGACGCCGTTGCTAACGCGACTTCCAATGGCCGCCGAAAACACGTGACTTCCCCCACACTTTTGCCAATGCGGGGGATAGCTGGGGCCTCTCCTAAGCTTTTTTTCCCCCATGCTCGCCGCCCTCATGTGTTTTCAATTCCAAGCCAGAGTGAAAGTTGTTTGTGGCGCTTTGCGGCGTGTTTAAATGACTGCATACTGTATGAAAAAAATAATATCCGCTAAAAGAAGCCGATTTGTCGGCTTTCTTTTGAGCGAGCTGTCGCGGTGGTCGCGGCGTGGGACAGTATCGCTAGATCGGGTGGTTTAACTAGAGTGAACTAGAATAAGGGAGTGTCCCGAGCGGCGGCGCCGAGCCACTCCGGTTGGCGTCGACACCGCGAGGTGGCGCGACTGCGCCCTTTCGCAGCTGGTCTGGCGCAGTGAGACTGCGCGTCTGGCCTTGCACTGTCATGTTCTCGCGTTCTCTTTCGGCTTTCAAAGGCATTCAGAAGCTAAGCAAGATTCTAAACGGCCAAACGTGATTTTTGTTTTACTTACTGCTGCTCCAGGTCGAGCACAAGAACTGTGGCCTCGATGTGGTGAGCCGTTCTGGTTGCAGGCACCTTAGTTCCGCTATCCGCGATTTTGATTCATCTCGAGCTTTATATCTCGCGCGGGCGCTTCTGAATGTCAATGAACTGTCACCTGTGTTCTCCGCAACACGCCGAATACTGGCTGACGAACGATAATTACTTACTTTTCGCGAACTGGCAGGTGTTCAGCATGGACTGTTAGTCCCTGCACAGGGCAGAGCATCCCGGTTCTAAAAACACGTCATTGCTCGTACAGCAGCATTTAAGGGTGACAAATTTTTTAGCCGAGGTGTTGCAGTCAACTCTGATGTATTATTCAGCGCATGTGCGCTAATAAGCACGTTGACACCCCCCCCCCTCACCCCCAATCTCCTAAAAGGAAGTTTAGACGCGCGCCGCATAGCACAAAAACGAAACTAACTGCTGCTTGCTTGCCAATATGATGTGGAGTCTTTACTATTTTTCAGAGATCAGAGGTGCTATCATGGCGAAAGACAAATTATTTTGAGTTATTTCTTGTTATAATTACTGTAAAAAAGAACAGTTACTAATGTTAACACTTACATACAATGCTACATGTTAAGCAAAGTTGTGTACACCTAATGGCCCAGCTTCACCCTTTTCAAACCCGATTGCAATTTTAATAATATACATTCAGTGAACAAGATAGAACAGATTACCTTTCAGTGTGCTGTCACAGTTTATTTCGCAATTTGGTCCAGTACTACGGGCATTTTACATAGTTTAGCATACTTGCAGATTTCCGTCTTTTTGCATTGCTTCTGTTGATGTTTTTGATGTAGAAGTGAATGCGGGTCGTGAGGTAAAACGCACCTCTGCCGCAACAGCCTTACAATGATCACTGCACCCAAGTTCACACTGCTGCTTAGCCTTCACCACACTCAAAATGTCAAGGATGCTATAAAAATGAAGCCCAAGAACACTGACGCATTCAGTGAACACGTTCTCCATGTTTAGCACGAACCTGGCAGAACGGCCTGTACACAAAGTGGAGCTCGCACACTGCAGCCGACGATTCTGTGAGGGGCTTGTCCTAATAGTGACAAATACGTTTCCCCATCCAGTCAGGATGCATCTGTTATTTCCCACACAATTCGACGCACAATGAAATTCTGTACTCAACCAGGCACTCTATGGCACATAACATGGGAGTGCGTCAAGAACCCAGACCTCCCACCTCCTTTTCCTTCCCCTACTCCTGAGCAGTGGGAGATACTGCTGCTCCATCCCTCAAGATCAACTTCTGCTGGTCGAGAGGGCCAGTCGAGCCGGGACGGCACATGGTTATCTGAAATGAGGAGCCACCCCACCTAAAACACCTAAAAGCTCGATAAAAAAAGTTTTCTCTCTCTCCTGCCGGCGCAAATTGCGCTTCCACTTTTTTCGAACCTCTTCGTCTCTTGGGGCGGCGAACAAAGATGCCTTTGGAGCGCCCTGATAGCCGGTGTGACAGCCTGGGCAAAACAGTGCGCATCAGTCCGTCTTTTCGCCATCTTCCTCACATGCTGGTCCTTGACGAAATGCACTCTCTCACTGTTTTGAAAAACATGTCAGAACCTCCGCACCGATTCCACCGAACGCACGTGCACCCACCACCTTCCAAGTTCTACGTTTCGTCCGGTCCGAGGCCCGCTCCGGCGGCAGCGCGGGCGCGGCTGACCGGCTGCGAGATCGTGCACCAGCGCCCTTAGCCACCCTAGCGGTGGTCGACGCCGCGCGGCCGCCGACGCGGCACGCCGAAAGCAACGCCGTCTCCGCCCCGCGCCCGCTCCGCGGGCGCGCATCGAGGCACCCTACGCCCGCTCGGGCCACTCCCCTATTCTAGTTCACTCTAGTTTAACTGTTTGACGACAGTTACAGTTTTTTCTTTTTGCGTGCGGTCGATAAAGGAAAGTTCACGAGTAGCATAAACACGGAACGCTGCTCATCTTACATCCTGAGGTAACTGCAAAAGGTTGCTTCATCGGAAAAGCGAACGCAAGAATTGTGCAGCCGACTCAGCTGACACTGCTGGCCTGGCACCACCTTTGAAACGAGTGGAAATTTTGTTTCGTATTTTCGCAAACTAAATGATTCTTGCGTAACGTTTTACGCCGCACGATTTACGAACGGCAGGGTACATGTATACTAGCGAGTAGGTGGGGCAATACCACCAATTAAATAAACAAATTAAGCGCTATTAAAGGACGCAAAACACGCACCAAATCACCACGCACAGCATAACATAAACACAGCCGCATACACGGCGCGGGGCCCCGAATATTTACGTACGATCATCACTGACTGTACGTGTTGGTTTTCTAGTGCAGGGGTCGTCGAATCTGAACGCCGACACGACAGTTTTGACTTCAAATGGAGTTAGACAGCGAGACAAGAACAGAGAATTGGCGTCCTCCAGTTGAATTGCCCCCCCCCCCCTTCCCCCATGTTCCCACTTCGCCAGATTGTCAAATATTATTAGAAATTCGCTAATTTTTTTCTCTTTGCATTCAAAGCCCCCTCCTCCTCCACGCCCCCCCGATTTGACGTCCAGCCCTCCGCTGTGTCGGCTGCATGGAACTCGCGCCGTTGCTGACCCTCATTCTAGGCTATTAAGTGCGAACTGGGAATGTATGCTGCAAGAGCATAATTAAGTAAAGTGAGAGCAAACAAGGAAGCGAGCGGCCTCTTAGTTCGCCCGACCACTTTTACGGCCACTAATTTCGGAATCGCGAAACAGATTTCACGCTTCTGACGGTCGCGGCATTTTGTCACTGAGACACGCAACAAAACGGCAAGCTAACGCTGCCCCATGTATTCGTAACGGCGACGCAAACGAGCACTGTTCAATGAAAGTGCACGCATAGTGTGCAGGTACGCAAAAGAGCGGCGCACCGCAGCAGGCGAGCCTGCGGTCCACCGGACTCGCTGGCTTTTTAAAGCGCGATCATCGCCGATTGCGTCAACTCTTTTAAGTGCGAATGCACTTTATAAGCGACCCCAAACCATCCACCGCCGGCGGCGGCGGCGTCGGCGGCGTCCGCAGTGCTCCTCTATATTTAAAAAAGAAACAGCATCCGGCGCCAGGTTTCGATCCGAGGACTTTAAATTTGCGGCCGCAGCGCGACGCGCTACCGACTAAGCCACGGAAGCCACGCTGATATCAGTGTGAGTAACGCGCCTTATATCTTTAAACGCATTCAACTACGGTCGTCAGCGGCGTGCGTTGGCGACTCAGCGGCGTTATAGCGGCTTGATAACTGCGTGGTGTACACGTGATACTACAAACCCGATGGAAGAGATGGAAGAGAAGGCGGCGAGGCGGTGGGCTGCGGGGGGCCGAGCGCAAGCGCCGCAAGCGGGCCGACAACCGTGCATTCGCACTTTCACATTCTCCCCCTCGGGGAAATTTCTCTTTTTTTTTATCGGCTGTTTTTGAGAAGTCTTTGTCACCTAGAGTATTAGTTTAAACTAGAAATTTTACTTAAAATTTCACTTCGTACGACCATCGATCGGTGAACCTGCGAGTAGCAGACGCCGTCACGGTCCCGGCACTGTAAACGTGTTTAGCGCTGCGCGCGCGCAAAGCTTTTTCCCCTAATGCCAAGTTGACCGCTGAAATAGATCGGACCCGTCGGGGATGAGCTGGTGACCACGTCGCAAAATAATCGGGAGCGTCGAGCTCATTTTGCTTCTGTCAACACGGGATCCTATGGGACCCACGCAGCTTTGTACAACCTGAAGTACTGCCCGGAAGCCGCTTGCGCAGCGCCCCCTGGGCAGCGCAGGCCTACGGATTTTGGAGGGAAAAAAAGCCTTTGTGGGCTAACGTACGGGATAGCAGAGGACCCCGGCTAGCTTCGCTAGAGAACGCTATGCGCCGTACACTAGCCCTGCGGAATCCGAAGACTCACGCACGGGTTCGGGTAGACAGGTTCCAGCAATCCAAAGTGAGGCTTTATTGCCTGGAAGATACAGGGCATATACCAGACAACACGACTATCGCTTGCGGGGAGACGTGGCTCCTGTCGCTTGCTCAAGCCGCGGGACTCAGACCCCGATTTCCGTCGTCACGACCGCGGGAGCAAGGGAGGCATCCCGTGCGACCGATCAGAGCAGAATCTCTCAGCAGAGTCCCCGCGGAACATTCGCGCATCCCGTAGGTCGGCTCGGGGGGGAGAGGAGGTCTCCCCCGGTGCTCGGGGAGAGGGTGGCGCAAAGGAAGGTGACAAACTGGTCCTCCTTCCCTCGCGCACACGTTCGCGGCGAGCCGGTGCGGCTCGTCGCATGGGGTCACGAAGAGGTCACGACTTCCGTGACGCGCCGGCTGCCCAAAACGGCGGCTCCCGGCTCGCGAAAACATGTGCAGGCGAGGCGTAGGGAAACAAGGGTCCCCACACCATATATTCGAATAAATACAGTAGGCACACTTGTTCACGTAACAGTTGCTTGCCCACACACACACGAACATCCCCCCCGCCCCCATTTCCTAACATTATGTCGCAGCAACGGGTGGACAGCAATATGCTGGCGGAGAAGGCCCACGTTGCCAGCAAGCACCGAGGTGACCTGTACTGGGGACACCTCCCACATAGAGTGCCTCAAGATGATGAAGCTTGCTGTTGCATGAAGTTGATTACATGTATGTTCCACGCTACAGTTAAACCTGGATGAAATGATGTTGACAAAATTGGCCAATGCAGGTTCAGAGTTAAGGCTCACGTGAATGAAGCAAAATGAAACCAAAATGCCAGGCATCAGTGGTGGTGGAACCTTCAAGGATTTATTTCACAGTAAAAAACTGATTCGCACCTACTGCTCTCCCACGGCACTCTAAAGCACGCTCACTTGCCACCATATTTACAAACGTAATTTAGGTGACACATTCGGTGCCTTAATGCATTTCAAGAACCAAACTTGTTGAAAGGGCACTTTTTCAGGAACTTGATGCGTTTTGCCGGGCTTAAAATTGTCGAGTGGGTGATAGATGGGACTCTGTACGGCACGGCGACGCTCTTTTTTTCTCGCCGGCAGGGAGACGTCATTTAAAATTGTCAGCTTGTCTTTAAAAGACACACTTTGTTTTCTGGAAGTGGAACTGATCACCGACAAACCGACACCACAGACAGCAGTGGAGATGCACAATACACGCAGACAGGCAGGCCTAGCAGCTAATCCACACAGCCCTCACACTGAAAATGCATGGTGATTTGCGGTGTGGGCAAAGTTCACTAAATCATTGCACGCCTCCAGCCGATTTCCCAGAAACAGTGCAAAAAACAATGGTTCACCAGCGTAGCGAATTCGTTACATAAGGTCAACTGTCGCAACACCTTCGTAACATCGAGGTCGTAAACACACGGGTTTCATTGGGGCTGGCAATGGGGAATTGAAAAATTTCGTTAAATCCACGAATTCGTTGCATAGAGGTTCATTACATCCAGGCTTAACTGTATTATTCGCTCACTCACACTTCCATCAGAAGTACAGTGTCTGGAGCACGAAAGTTGTACTAGTGCCTCCAAATGTGCAGACAGCTGAACAAAAAGTACAGCACTGCTGTGGACACATGTGTGCTAGTATGTGGAGATGCTAGGTGTGAATTCTGGGCATGCAGGCGTAATGCCAGACCTTCGGACAGTACATTTTGTAGTGCATCACAAGTAGAAGACCGCGTGCCCATTAGACATAATGAGAGCAATTTCGCATGTCAACGAACCTGTCCACAATTAAACGGGGGGAAAAAAGCTGATTCACTGGGGGGAATGCGTTACTGCCACAATGTAACGGAAACCTACCTTGTTGCCAAAGGCTGTGGTAGAACAAAAGTGGCAATAGCAAGTGTCACAAGCATTGCAGTTGTTTATTGGCAGATAAAAAGGCACAGAATAAAATCGTAGGAAGGTAAGGTGCGGGTATTTCACAGACATAGCAGTGCCCCACCCCCCTCCCAATCGTCCGTTTAAGAATAAAAAATTCAATCCCCGAATTTTACTGACACACACGTTGTGTTTGTCTCTCCATTGAAATAGCTTAAAAGTGGCCCCTAGAGCCGCACGACACAGACCACGTGAGTGCCTGCTTGTCGACAGGCCCGCTTCCCAAGAGGCAGGCCTCACTTCTTGCGGCCGCAGTACTGCTGGATGGCTCGGCAGAGCTGCTTGACGCTGTCGTCGTTGCTTGACTCTGCCTTCAGCTTCACCACCTGCACAGACACACACACACACTTGGCCGATGCGGGGAGGAAACAATGGTTGTTCCAAAACTGTTCCCAAGTTCCAGGCTCGGCAAGGGAAACCACGCAGTTGCACACTGCAAGCTCCGACGCGAATGCACTTTCACACATTCTCGTTGGTTGTAGTAGTTTAGTAGTAGTAGTAGTAGTACTGGTTTTCAAGCAAACCAAAAGCACGGCAGGATGAAATGCATTTGGGAAGCTCACTGGAGCAACGAACAGCCCAGTCAGTGAAAGGAAAAGCACACAGTGCACTTTTCGTGTGAGGTTACAAGTCAAAGCTTCAGTGCAAGCTATCACAGTTAACATGGCAGGCATGAAATGGGATCAGATTGATCATGGATTAAGGGATAAAGCTCTTGTAGTGTCACTGATTGACAGGATGCTCAAAAATGCAACTGATTACAACTGAAACCAAAGGGTAATTTCACAACCACCATGCGCAAAATTTTCAAGCCAGAATTGCTTGGGTTTGGGCGAGTTGGTTTTCCGTATCGACTTGAAATTTCAGCTTGAACAAAAAACGATAGGATAGGTCCGTGTTTCCTTCCCAAGTCCTATCGTTTTTTGTTCAAGCTGAAATTTCAAGTCGATTTTCAAGCCAGTTCTTCGCATGAAAACTGCAAAAATCAGGTTCTGAGGTTCTGAGGCTCTGAGGTTCCTTCAACAGAAGATTGAAGGCACCTGCCGCGGTGGCTCAGTGGCTAAGGCATTGCGCTGCTCAGCACGAGGACGCAGGTTCGATTCCCGGCCGCCGCGGCCGGCTTTCTGGTGAAGGCGAGAAGGAAAAACGCCCACATGTACGAGATTATGGTGCATGTTAAAGATCCCCAGGTGCTCAAAATTAATCCGGAGCCCTCCACTACGGCGCGCCTCATCACCTGCATTGCATCAGCGCCTTAAACCCTACAATCAATCAATCAAAGGTACGGTGCACATAGGCAGCCAGAGAGCCAGGGGTAAAAATTTGGTGCCAGGTTGCTGTTACTGCCCACATCTGCCCTGTGCTCTGTTGGTGGCACTTGTTTAGCTGGCCACTATGATATGAAGTAGGATGTGGGATACTGGATTTTGAAACCAAACCATCTTTAAAGGGACCCTGCAACACTCTTCGTGCAGTGCAAGTAAACCTGCGCGACGTTTACATTAGACTTCCAGGAACACCCGAGCCAAATATTACACGTGCACGTAAAGCGGTAAGCGCGCAAATCACCGTGAAAGACGCGGAAAAACCAACCACGCTCTCTTCAATTCTCCTCAATATGCACCCCTGGCATGGCCTCTGCGACGTCAATCGGGCCATGGCTGCCATTACTGTCCTATTGGCTGTAGCTGGTCAACTTCGCGGCTAAATTCTGGCATTTCCTGTGACGATCAGCCGTCGCCGGCGCTGTGTATGAACCTCTTCCATGCCTGAACCTGTCCGCATGCTTTTGGTGTTTCTTTTGTTTCGAGTGCACACGGAGTTGGAGTGACGAACTAAATATTCCACTTTCAACGAGCCCACTCGACAACAAACGTTTATTGCTCCAAAAACGCCCTACCACAGCCTGAGCGCTTGCTTGCGAGCAGGCCACCATGCCTGCTTTTGTGTGGCACCAAACCGGAAATAGAGCCGTCGACGTGTGGGGAGAAGGACGAAACTCCCCGGCCTGTGACATATCGAAGGCCGCCGAACAGAACGCCGCGCACCGCCTCCCTCTCCAGGTGAGAGCGCGCAGCTTGCGTTGCGTTGTCCGCGGTTGAGTTGAGAGGGAACATTTATGAGCGATTTTTCATCGCGCGTAGTTCCGGTGATAGTGAACGGATTTTCATAATTCTTGCGGGAGGAGATTGCTGGGACAATAGACTTTACCCCAAAATACATTCCAAGTAGTCGTTGCAGGGTCCCTTTAATGTTGCGTTTCTAAGATGCATGTGCACATGCCTGGGTTGGGTAAACACAAGGCACACATTATGAGTGGACGAATAGGGAGACAGACAACTGAGGAGCTCAAGTTTTACATCTTCTAATTTCATAGGATATCTGAGAGATGCCTGTTAAGGTTCAAAGAAGATTGAAAGCGAACAAAATCAGTGGAAGCTATTTCTATACCAAGCCATTGCATTTGCAAGTGTTTTCCAAAAATTAACGGCACATGTGTGGCAATGCTTGTAGACACACGTCAAGGCATGAATTATATGCATTCCTGCCAGTACAAATATTACAAAAAGGCTGTTTTTTGTTTGCAAAAGTTCAATAAATATAGTGAAACAACTGAGGGACCCAGTTTTAAGGCTCCCCTTAGCTCTTTTGTTTAAAAGGACACTGAAGATCTTGAGCTATAAACATTAATTAATTTATCAGGTTAGAGTTATGAATGAGTAAGCCATTTTCGCTCCATTAGGGAGGATACACTCCAAATTTTCTCACAAGAACAGTGCATTATGAATATTACCAAGCCATTATAACCTAGCACATTCTGGGTGCTTTACACAAAGCCAGATAAAGACAAACGCTCTGCTTTGTGTTTCATTTGACTAACTAATTCAAACTTGGCCCAGTCATTTCTCAGTGCTGAACATCGTGGGGCACTCAAGTTTTTTAAGGGGCCATGCTTCTCGAAACAACTTTTTTCGTAATAATGAAGTTATGAGGCTGAAATTTGCACAGGTTCAGCTCGTATTGTCATATGCACTCAGACTTCAAATCAGCTCTGGATTAAATTTTACGCAGCAAGATGTGCAGAAAAATGGTTTTTTGTGCACACTATTTTTTATAGTAAAAATTTTTACTGAAAGTTTTAAAATAGCCTAGGTTTAAACTTCTTAAAAAACATTTTGAAAAAAAAAAAAAATTTTCAACCTGTGTTCCCCCTTAAAGGAGCCATGAAGACAAAATACAAGTTGGTTTTATTAGAAAGACTGCTTAGTCCCGATAACAATGATACCAATATCATTGCAATCTTCGAACAAATAACGGAGATATTAAAGAAAACGTGTAAAGCAGTCGCGACCCCCTAGCCAATTTCCCGAAACTTTTCTGTGACGTCACGGAACCTTGTTTGTGCGATTGGCGGCCGCCTAACTGACCTGTCGCGACGACACATGTCTGGACGGCTATAATGGGGCCTCTAGTTACATTTGACCGCATCACTTGAATGCTAACGTGCAGTTAACGCACTGAAAATTATGTTTTATTGTTGGCCCGTATGACGTCATGCTTGCTCATAACACGTCACTGCGGCGCAAAATTTGAAATATTTTATATACTTCTTGCTTTTTTTACGTTAAAAAACATCTTTTGGGGCTTAATGGAGCCGAGTGAGATACTGAATCCTAGTTCTTTCAAATTACACCAAGTTGTATTTTCTCTTCATGGCTCCTTTAATAAGCCAAATTGTGTAATCATCATTACTTAGGCTAACAGGCCAACAAAAGTTGCCTGTGGGCCTTATCACTTCAATAAGCTGTCCTTCCACAGGCCACAAAGTAACACGCCGAAGCTACGCCTGGGTGATGAGGTGGCCGTAGTGCGCGCTCCGGATTAATTTTGACGACCTGGGGATCTTTCTACTTCATCATCATCATCACCAGCCTATCCACGCCCACTGCAGGGCAAAGGCATCTCCCAATATTCTCCAATTATCCCGGTCCTGCGCTAACTGCGACCAATTTATCCCCCCCAAACTTCTCGATTTCATCTGCCCACCTAACTTTCTGCCGCTCCCTGCCATGCTTGCCTTCTCTAGGGATTCACTCTGTTACCCTTAATGACCAGCGGTTATCTTGCCTTCGCATTACATGCCCTGCCCACGTCCATTTCTTAATTTCTGCTAATATGTTCTAAATACGCGTTAGTTCGCTGACCCACTCTGCTCTCTTCTTGCCCCTTAATGTTACACCTATCATCTCCCGTTCCATTTCATGCTGTGTCGTCCTCAATTTAAGTTGAACCCTCTTTGTGAGACTCGAAGTCTCTGCCCCGTAGGTGAGTACCGGTAAGACGCAGCAGTCATATACTTTCTTTTTCACGGACAATTGTGGGCTGCCATTCATTATTGGGGAATGCCTGCCGAATGCACCCCACCCCATTCTTACCCCCCTAATTATCTCTGCCTCATGGTTGGGATGTGGGGTCACAACTTGGCCTATTGATTGTAGGGCTCCCGATGAATTTTGACTTGGGATCTTTAACGTGCACTGAAATCTCGTACACACGGGTGTTTTTGCTTTTCGTCTCTATCAGAAAAGCGGCCGCCATAGCCGGGAATCGAACCCACGCCCTTGTGCTCAGCAGCACGCCTTACACGATTCTACTCTGCTCGTCCAGTGCAGAAAGCATGCTTTGCATTCATGCCCCCGAGTTACTTAGCAAGGCAACCGTCATCAGCAACTATCTGAGGTTACGAGGTATTCTCCATTAACCCTTACTCCCACCTGTTCCCAATCCAATTTTCCGAATACTCTTCTGTAAACAGCCTGTTGAATAACATTGGAGAGATTGTGTCTCCTTGTCTGAAGCGACCCTTCCTTATAGGTACTTTACTCTCTCCTTATGGAGGGATGATGGTAGCTGTGGACCCATTGTAGATATCCTCTAGTATCTTACATAATGCTCATACTACGCCTGGTTACCGTAATGCCTGAATGACTGCTGAGGGTTCGACCGAGTCAAATGCTTTCTCATAATCTATGAAGGCTATATATAGGGGGTTCAGTATACTCAGCGCAACTTCTCTATCACCTGATTGATCAGTGTGAATATGGTCCTTTGTTGAATAACTTTTACGGAACCCTGCTTGTTCTTTAGGTGGACTGAAATCTAAGGTGGCAGAAATTCTGTTAGCGATTACCTTGGCAAGTACCTTGTAGACGACTGACAGTAAGCTGATCGGCCTGTAATTCTTCAAGTCCTTCATGTTACCTTTCTTATGGATTAGGATGATGTTCGAGTTCTTCCAAGATTCCGGATACCATCGCGGTCATTAGGCATTGCGTGTACGGTTTGCCAGCTTTTACTAGTACAATTTCGTGCCGCCACCCTTCAAGAGGTCTGCGGTTATCTGATCCGCACCAGGTGCTTTGCCCCCTTTCATTTCTTTCAAAGCCTTCCTTACTTCTTCTTGGTCGTTACTGGTGGGATGGCTATCTCCTCTGGACTACTTCCTCGTAAGATATTATCCTGGATGTCGCAGCTACTCTACAGATCTCTAGAGAACTCCTCGGCTACTGTAACTATTTTATCCCTATTCGCGATGACATTGCCTTGCTTGTCTTTAAGTGCGTACATCTGATCTTTCCCCATGTTTGGACGCCTCTTCCCTGCTTTCAGGCTACCTCCGTATTTACAGCGCGCTCAATCCTCTCCATATTATGCTTCCATCTTTCACATGCACCAAAATCCTCGACACATGGCTGTTTTCACTTGTGTCCATTGGAAAAGCGGTTGCCGTGGCTGGGACTGAATTTGCTCTCTTGGGCTCAGCAACAACACCTTAGGCACTGAGCCACCGCAGTGGGTAGTTCACAGAGTTTGCAGAACCAGATGGGTGGCTGATTCAATTTTGTGTGCACCTTCAAATCTCCTCCACAGGTGAAGATGTCCCTTGATTTTCCTTTTTCCCAAAATAAAGTTAGCTTTACTTGTTGACATAGTTGCAAAACACACATGTGGCATGCAGGCAGGTAACAGTTGAATCACAAATTGAAAACTGTTACAAAAGCACAAGTTTCAAGAAACAAGAAAGCCATTCCCTCCCTAAGTAGGCATACCTCAGCGAAACTGGGTGCCACTCACACTCACACAGAAAAGTATATTTTTCCTCACGCACTCACTCACACTCACGCTGACCACTCGTACTACATTCGCAGCTAGTCACGCTCAAGCTCCCCAGTCGCCAACACTACACGTCGTCTCAATGAATTAATTGTAGGGTTTCAACGTGCTGACGCAACTCAGGCGATGAGGTGCGCCGTAGTGGAGGGCTCCAGATTAATTTTGAATTTTGACCACCTGGGGGTCTTTAACGTGCGCCAAAATCTCGAGCAGCACAGCTGTTTTTGCTTTTCCCTCCATCAGAAAAGCGGCCGCCACGGCCGGGAATCGAATTTGCAACCTGTGTGCTCAGCAGCGCAAACCACTGGTCGTCTCGCCTCGCACACGAGTGTGTGCAGCAGACCATCCATGAGTCATGAAACCGAAGAGTATTAGTGCATTACGGCGTCAGAAGGCCATCCAAATCATATTCTTATCATCAACACACCATCAGAGAATTAATTCTAAGGTGCACAATAGCGGCAGCTCAGAGACGACATATTTCCGAGGCTAGAAGCAATCCCGCCATTCACAACCATCACAGCGAGTGGCTGCTGCGACGAACAGCCACGAGCGAGTACAGGCACAATAGTGGCGCTCACCGTGGCTAAGCCCCGCAAATGGCGTGAACAGCGCGAGTGCCGAGCAAGGCTGACTGCACGTGGGGCTCGCACTCACTCTCGCCAGTCCAAAGCAAGTGGCAAGGCTCACTCAGCACTCACTCATGAGTGGTGAGTGGGTGGTGTGCGAGGGCACTCGCAAGCGAGTTTGCCGACCTGCGCGTGTAGGCGCTGGCTATGAAACTGAGAGGACCAAGGTGCACACAGCAGCTCTGGCTCCAGTCCACTCGCCGCCACTATGCCTGAACACCTGCTTGGAGCCAACCTCCGTCCCTTGCTTCGATGCTTCGCAGAGTGCGGCAGACCTTTTGTCGTGGACAGTGTGACCCACACACTGTGCAGGACAAATACGAAGGAACGCGCAAACATTGGCGAGTGCATGCAGGCTGCCAGAGCCGCCCTTCAAGTGTGTCTTCACTGCACTCGCAAAGATTGATTTGTAGAGTTTAACGCGCCGACGCAACGCAGGCGATGAGGCGCGCCGTAGTGGAGGGCTCCGGATTGATTTTGACCACCTGGGGACCTTTAACGTGCGTCGAAATCTCGTACACACGGGCGTTTTTGCTTTTCGCCTCCATCGGAAAAGCGGTGCACTCGCAAAAAAAAAGCTGGACTATCTCAACAGGGCACAGGTCGATAACTGTTGGTCGTGGGATTTGGTTTCTGTCTTTTTTCATCTGGTTGGAAGTGCAGAGCACTTTTGGGGCTCGTTTTGTCGTAGCTCACCCCATGGGGTACCGTCGTCAAGGCGTCCCGCACAATCTTTGAAAAACAAGCAATTTATTTAGTTATAAGCGTTCGAAATTTGTAAACCGCTGGCATTTGTCATACATCTCCCCGTTGTTTAGCGCAAGCAAAACAGCAGGTACATTTGAGGAAAAATGTACGTAATTACCCGCCAGCGCCCGCGTTCATTTAGTGAGGAACGCTAGTTGGGTTGGTTTTTACAATCGTAAGCGAAAAAAAGTGGCGGTGCCACGCCGGACAAGTGTAAAAGAGAGAGAGAGGAAAAAAAAAAAAAAAAAAAACTCTTGCTGGCCCAGTTTCAGGCAGGGGGCGCGTGAGCACTGTGAAAGTGGCAAATTTCAATTGCATTGGGTGGTAGCAGTGAGCGGATAACGGCGCTACAGCCCATTATGGCGAATAACTGCTCTGCACTTCCGACAGCTTTCACGTTAAGTGGAACGGCTTTAACTTTTTTTCATGCTGTGTTGTTTTCGGTTTCATATACCTATATTGGGCCTCTCCGAAGAAAATAAAATTCAGTTGTGAGTCGGTGCCTTGTTCATCCCCTTGCTTTTGGCCGTGCCTCTTCCTGTCTGCACTGTGGTTCAACGGGCAGAAGTTCGTCCAGAACATGCCTTGCAGACTTGTGAAGTGGCTGGCTGCAACCTTTGTCGGGTTCCGCCCCTCTGAGCTTTCAACCTGCCTGTGGGGACCTGGTGTACAGAGCTCAGGTTGGGGTTTCTCATCGGTCGAAGGTACCGTGACAAATTGCCACCACAGCTCTGCCCGTGTTTTTAATTTATTAAAACTTGCTGTTGGGCGACTTGGTTCGTGATTCCAGAAAGAATTTCGCGCAAACAATTTAACAGAAGACACAGAAGTCACGTCTTGTGTTGAACTGTTTGCGCTCAATTTTTTCTCGTGCCTTTAATGTCAGGGTGGGCCCGTAGTAGCTGTTCAGATTTTTTATTTTACAAGCTGTTCAGTGTTTGTTTTTTTAAAATCAGGTCCTGTGTCAGACCATGTCTGCCACCAAGCACTTGTTCCCTTCTGCAAGGAGGTAATGCAGGAATGATCTTTCACATGACTGATGCTCTGGTGCGAAGAATGAAGCCACACTGTCGGATCCTTAGAGCTAAAACATGTGGCTATCACAATCAGCTCGAATTGTTCTTTGCAAGCGAACGCCCAATGAGCAGCAAATCCACTCCAAGTTCCATTTGGGACGTATAATCGGGGTTCCAAGTGTGCCATAGATGAGGCTTTTCCCAGTCACTGTAGCCTAGATCATCTTCTGGGGCCTAGAGTAGAGCCACGGCAGTAAACGGACAAGAAAACAGGGTGTAGCACTAGCACCGAGTAGAATTCTGCCCCTGTATCCTGCTTGCACTCAAGTGAGATGCATGACTGCTTTCAACCAAGTGCCAATCCATATGTCAGTCGCATTTCTGGTAAATCCCAGGTACATTCCTGCACACACATCACATACAACCATAACATCAAAGTACCTTCTCTGTGGCTGCATTGCAACAGGCCCAACCCCAATCTTGACATCCACGACTTTGTGGCCGTCTTTCTTTATTGACAGGAAATTGCTCAATGCAGTTGCGCCTTCCCACGTTGCTTTTGACCGCTTGCACTGACATCAAATGTCCCGCTGCCTTCTCTTTCTGGAAATGTCCACTTTGTACACGATGTCACAAACTCCCCCAGATAGAACTCAGTGGCACCTGCACTGCAACAGTGCACTCAACACAAACTGTGGCTCAGAATTTGCACCCGAACTGTGCACAGGCCTATGTTTGCCCGCAACATCTTCCCCAGTAGTTCCAAATGATTCCTCGAAGCGCGTGCTCACTTTTGCCAATAAATTCACTCCCAGATGATGCCAGGGGAGCCTTTTCTTTTCTTCAATTGGACTACTATTCTTGGGATCTTGAGACAACCTTTCCGGTGTTTCTACCTCTGCCTGGCCATTCTGGCATGCCCAACAATTCTGCCGCAATCAATTTGCCCTGAAGGTTGAGGAGGAAGAGGAGAGGTGGAAGGGAGCAGATCAACACAAACCCCTCACACAGCCAGAAGAATGCTACCTGGGAGAGCCGCCTTCTAACTGCCCTGGTCTGCAGGCATCCGTCAAACACTTTCAACAGCGGGAGGTCGATATTACCTCCAAACTGAACAGGGTGGAGGGAGCGGGCAGAGGAGGATTGCAAAGAGGAGGGCGGACAGTCACACCTACTAATCAAGGTGCGTTGTGGGTAAGAAAGTGCATTCACTTTGCCAACACAAATCTATCCCACAAGCAGAGCAATGCAAACAGCATCACACTGCCAATTTCTGCACCAGAGTGGCACTTGCGGCTGCCAAAAAAGCTGCAAGTTGTACCGCGCTTTTCTTAGAAGTGAACTACCAACCGACGACAGATGAGGAAATCCGGCATGAAAACCATAAAGGAAGTGTAAAAGTACCATGGTGGTGTGAGAAGGTTTGTAGCAGAGCACGGTGGGATCACATGGCTCACACAGTTAGCCGGGGTGCCAACTTTTCCCCAGCGTAGCATTGATCCACTCTAACTTCGCACTGAAGCTGTCAGTTCACCACAAACTTGCGACACAACAAAATTAGCTTCCTGCACACACCAAGCTGCCACCACTTGTAACCACCGTTCTTAAAAGAGGCTCCCTTCTTCTCCAACTTGTGCAAATAGTTTGCCTTCTGATGTGATCAGGTATTTTTTATGGCTCGTTCAATGGTGTTACAGAAAAACACGTGACACAAAATAGGAAGGGGAAAGACCTGCTTAAAAGAACACAATCTTTTTGCTCATTTTTCAAGTTGAAAGCCGCACCCCAGTTTAAGCGGCTATGTAGCCATGACACAACTTCATTAAATTTGAGGGAACCAGCCTTCGGCACCTCACTGAGATCCACGCCAGCCATAAAATACACTTTTTAACTGAAAAAGGTGAAAGAAATATTGAAGAAGTCCCTAATATTGCGCTGCAGTAGCGTAACATGGCCAGAAGTGACATCATATGGCCCAGCGCTGAAAGCATAGTTACCAATGTGCCAACCGTGCATCAGCATCCAAGCGATACGATCATACGAAGCAGGAAGCCCTGCCACAACCGGCCAGTCGTGGTTCTTGGCAGTGGCTTAATTCTGGAGGCCACCAATTGCACAAACAGGATTCTGCGATGTTACAGAGGCTCCCAGCATTGGCAAGCAACTGGGGAGTCGCCAGCGCTGTATCCGTTTCCCCCCCGGATAAGTTTCTGATCAAACACTTTTCTGGGACAGAGCAGCCTTTCTAAAGACAGCCCTTCCCAGGGGCCTAACGTGGAAAACGGGGGCATACCCTAGGCAAGAAAAGCGCAAAAAAAGACAAGGACGTCAGCGCAGTCCTTGTCATGCACGTCGGTCTTCCTTCGTGCTTTTTGCCTCGATTGCATCCCCGGGGCGTTTCACAGCGCGAGGCTTGCCCAGCGCAGGGTGCCGAGCTGCTGTCTCCCCCTCACCTGCCCCCCGTCGAGGTGGACGTGCACGGGCAGGAGGGCCGGGGCCTGCTTGCTGGCAATGGGGCTGCCCGAGAGCGACAGCAGCACCTCCCCCTGGCGGGCCGCACGCGCCGACGCCGGCGGCCGCTTCCTGCAAGGGCCAAGGGGCGTCTTCCATTCGAGCCTCGCTCCACTCTGCTTCACACCACCTACACCATCCCCTCCCACAGGATACAAGCGCCGTGGGTCGTCAGGAAGCTCGTCAGGAAGCTCGTGGGTCGTCAGGAACCCCACCCAAGCTGCTACTCCGAGGCACAGTGAGGTCCTCACAAAAGGTGGGTTAGATGTCGTCTCGCTTGCAAAGCCGGATTTCCCCACACCACGAAAGAGGACCAGCAGGTCAGAACCTTGCCTACCGTAAAGTTCCGAGGGAATGCCCACCCCCAAAACATTGCCTACCCCGCCTTTAGGGGTGAAGTAGACCCCAAAGATCGCCCACCCCCTCGATCAGTGAACAGTATAAATGTGAATCATCCATTCATGTGCTCATGCAGTCACTTATTTGCCCTTTCCACACTTGAGCTGAATGTCCGCCCATCTTGTATTTCTTCTTGATATCTCCGCAGTTTCGGTTGGCAGTGCGGCTACTTTTGTCTAGTTTTTCCCACCTGACCCGAAAGATTGCGCATCCCGTATTTTTCACTTGATATCTCTGTACTTTGGGTATGCGTCCGTTCGGAACTTTACCTTATCACTAACACTGCTCCTGATATAATCGTCCATAACAGCAAATCGGGGTGACAAGCCTGTGTCAGGCGATGATCCTAACAAAGAAGTGGGTTTGCAGCGGGTCTCTTCCTGGTTAGTTATACCCTTGTCACACGCGCACTTTCAATCGCGATTGAGTCGATCCGGATCGAGCTCAATCTGGATCGGGCGCTGCTACACGGTGTTGTGCCAGAGCGCCTGGCCCAAAGGCGTTGCACGAGGCGACGCGCCGACAGCGAGGCTGAGTCACGCCTCTCCCTTTCGTCGCTGCGGCGCGGCCGAATCCTGCATCTCGGAACGCTGCGGCGCGGCCGAATCCCGCATCCCGAGAACGACGCAAACAAGGGCATGTCGCTACGCCCGGAGGCGAGGTCACGGAGACGCGGCGGCATCGCTCTCCCTTTCCCCATTGGCGGCGCAGCTGACTCACCGCTTCGCTACCATTCGTCGGAATTCAAACTTCAGGCAGCGAGAGCCCTGATTGGAGCTTTTCGAACTTCTCGGGGCCCCAACGAACTTCCCGGGCTATAAAAGAAGCCCGGAGGCTCTCATCGTCGGCATTCCTCGGCGGCTTCTCTCCGGCACCAGTCTCGTCGGAAGCACCGAGTGAAAAGGGTGCTGTCGCCTTTGTGCGAGTTATGTAACGTTTGCTTACCCTGTAAATACTGTATATAAATGTTACTTCAAGTTTTCGTCGGCTCGAGAACTTCTTCGCTCTGCTCTGCGCCGCGTCGATAGCGGACGGAGCAAGGCAACATCGCTACACCGGTGACTGCGCTCGGGTGGCCAGTCGCAACAGTGGTGGCAGCGGTGGGATGGCTGATTCCCAACATCGGTGACGAGCTGAAGGCGAGTCACAACCTTGGCGACCGCCCTGGGATAGTCATTTCCCAACAACGGCAGTTTCAATTGCGATCGAGCTCGATCCCGTCTGAACTCAGTCCTGGTTTCTCAAGCACAATTGAGGCTGCCAAGTGCGATCGAACGAAAGCGGCAATACTCTCGTCTCTGCTCAGTAATGGCACAGAAGGTGAAACTTCAGCTAACGCCACACATGGTGTCAAATAACTGACTAATAAGCGTGTGGTGTGGTTGTAAGTTACAACCACACGAAGTTACCAGACGCCAACCGCAAGCACATTGTTAGTGCCATCTGGCGTACACGAGTGCAACCGGTGCAAATTCTTGATCACAATTGAAACGTGCCGTGTAGCAGCAGCAGTGCATCGAGCGCGCTCGAAAACTCGATCTCAATTCACTTCAATCGCAATTGAAAGTGCCCGTGTGACAGGGGTATAAGGTGCAACATGTCCCCTACTCAAAGTGTGCCTGGCTTCCCCCCCCCCGTTTTTTTCAGGTAGCAGAAAGAAAGCTCTGCCCGCACGCCTTTTCCACCTGCCACTGCTTCTTGCCACCTTCAATCTGTCCGTCCCCACAACAGGCATCCTTGACATTGGAAGACCCACAGCTATTGTGATTCCATAGGACATACTCCATAGAACACACCAGTATTGGGTCAAAGGCTGGGAGAAAAATTCAGCATTGATTCCCCTTTGAAGAAACTGGTAAAAACAAGATTTGCCGCGACAGCTTTTTACACTCATCGTCCACACTGTCAGGCCAGTGAAGGGATGGTCAAGACATACCTACAAACATTTTTTTCCTTTACAGCCAGGAATGTGTATGCTACATTAGGCTCCCTCCAGTTGCATCTAGACATGCAAAGACAATAATGAATTTGGAGTAGGCACATTTCACAAATCTCCTTCTCACTGTGAGGTTTGTGGACTCTAGCTCAAAACTCAAAACTAACAAGACTGGCTACGGGGAAAAGACAATGCTGAATTCGTGTTTCGTTTTTTGTTTTCCCGCACAGAGGCAGACAGTGAGACAAAGATCAACCACTGAGATACGAGAAGCAGTAAAGACGCTTCCCACATCAAGATTATTATAGTGACAATGCTGCAGTGTCCAATAGTGTGGTCTCGTCTTACATAATGCCTTCATTTCCGCTATCATCACTTCTTTCGCCTTTAGCCTTTTCCTTGGTGTAGCCTTTGATAACCCTCTCAGCTTCATTCTAGCCCAAAAAGATGTTTCTTAACCCCCCCCTTCAGCCTCAATGGGAGACGTTGCATGCACAGGACGTATACAGCACTGGGTGCAGGCGGCTGCGACTGCTCCATGCCTTCCGGGCTGCCCGCGACACAGTTTGTGTTTGTCTCGTACAAGCTGTGTTCGAGTGATTCCACAATGTAGGGTGTGCTGCGTTGACGCTGGCTGCGTGAAGAGAGAGGCTGTTTTGTTCATCGGTGTCCACATACACCTACGAGCGAGTAAGAGTTGGTCGTGGCTCAAAGCCTGCAAAGGGAGCGCTGCAGTAGCAGTATTGTGTCCCACTGAGCTCAAAAGCATTAACCTGACATCAAGCTGTGTTTCATGCAACGTCGCACAGCCTACCTGTTGCAAGACACAAGTGATGTCGGCAGAGATCACCTGATTCCCAGCTGCTGTGTTGTGGTAGTGGCCACAGATTGCTCAGGTATGGGAGAGTGCCTCCCCTTCAGCCACTCAGCCGCTCGCTGATAGATGTCTCCCAACTAACAATGCACTCACTGCTACGCCGTCGTTGTACATCAACCGTCATGTGCGCGAATACACAATTTATTCGGAAGCATTTTTTGGCTTTTGTACTGAACAATCCTGCCGTGGGCAAAGTGCGGGCACACCTGTGACGATGCCCACCTTTGTAGCCTCTTGGGCTGCAGCATAGGCAGTTCGTGCGTCGTGTTGCTTTCTTCGCAACCGCAGCTCCATTCACTGGTGGTGATGTGGAGTTCTCAAGCGCAAATAGAGTGTCACCACACAATGTCACTGCAATTATTCATGGTAATAGCGCAGACAACAGACAGAGGGATCATTTCTTCTGCGAGATGAGGACGCTGTGGGAATGCTCAATTATTCCTGCATTCCTCCAAAGCAGTCCCGCTCTCGCGACGGGTGTCGCGGCGCACATGAGCGGCGGGAGGAGAGACACGGCTGTTTCGTTTTCCCGTGCGCCATGTAGCTCGCGGGGGCGCACTGCTGTCCGTCGAGGGAGCAAAGGAAGTGGGGGGTGGTGTTGTCTTCTGTTTTCCGCCAAAAAACCCGAGGGGATGCTCTCTCGGGTCCGGACCACCGAAAGAGGCAGAAGGAGGCCACCCCTGCTCCGTCGACCAGGGTCCCTTTGTTCTTTGTTGAAACATTCCCAGCCCAGGTAAGCCTGACCGACCTTTCTATTTTTTATGTATGCGTAATCAGAGTTATCCAGTGTGTTTTGTATGTTTTAGTTAGTCTATAAATGTGTTTGGTAGAGTCCGGATCTACGTTTTCGCCTGAACCCGCCGTGGCCGCTGTCCAGCGTGCCGTGGGTTGGGATCGCTATCTTTCTCGCGCGGGAGCCGCTAGGCGAAGCCCGCTTGCCAGGCTGAGCGAGTACCCCATAACGCGTATGCAGGCACGGCAAGCACTGTTATGCTGGTTTTCAGTGTTGTGAAGAGAAGAGATCGCCCGCTAAACTTTCATGCGAATACCACCTATGACACAGCCTTCGTACCTCCAGCCTTACCCTGCCTCACCCTGGTATATTTGCATCCGCAGCTTCCCTCATCTATCGATACAATCTTGTCTACTGAACCGATCCCTTTACATAGGCATGCTCCATTACACGACGCAAGACATCTGTCAATCAGGCAACCCCAGGCATCAGTCCAGCAAGATTCCCACAGAACATTAGGTGCATTTAGGCCACCGACTATTAAATATGTTTGGATTGCAATCGTTTCCAGGCTAGAAGGAAGGCTGAGGTTCTGACACGACATTATTCTGAGTAACGGTCACTAGACAGCTGGAAAAGTAGGTGCAGCCATCTATCCTTGTTAAACATCACGCATGTATTTAGAAAATTTCTTCGTTTAGAGTTTGGGTGTGTCTCTTTGAGACACACAATATTAAGTGTTCCAGGAGAATTTCAATTATGTCACATCGTTCTCTCATTAAGCCTCCCAAGTTCCAGTGTACAACACTTTGTACCATTGTGAATGCTTGAAGGAGGATTGTGTTGTGAGAGGATGTTTCAATCTACACCACTGAGTCTGTATTAGGGCTGGTGACTCAGCAAACTGGCTGTACTTTTTTTTTCCATGGCCAGCAGCACTACTCTGCCTGCTCCTTCAACATCCGAGATGCAGCCTGATGCGCCAAGTATGCTGCCACCCCCAGCACAGTAATGCTGATAACATCATAAAGTTTCACACAAATATATACCAGGGGGAATTCAGGCGCTACTGCAAGCATTGTGTCATCTACCTGGTAGGAACATTTCACGTGCTCGAGGCATAGCTCGCCAACAAGTTTAAAAGTTGCCTGTGACTGCAGAGAAACAACAAGAGACGGAGACAAGGTCATTAAAAGCTGTTTCATCAATAAACATAAGGAGCTCCGAAAGATTAATTTGTGGGGCATTACTAAAAAGTTTCATGAAGGCCAGCTAAAAAAAAAAGTCACCCTTCAAGGGCGAAAAAATGCCATGTGGTGGCTAGCCGGGCCAAGTAGGAGAGGAACGCTTCCAGCAGCCGTGGTAGGCGTGCAATCACGGCAGCAGCCGATTTCCCCCCAGTATACAGAGGCCTCGCAACAACGCAGCATGTTTGAACTGCGACGGGACTGAAGTGGTGGGGGCAGGAAGACACGGCCACAGAGCGACCTTGTGCGCTCACCGGATGTCGAACTTGGGCGTGACCACGGGCAGGCTGCGCCGGGCGGCCCGCGTCCTGGCCAGCGGGGTGTGGAAGCCGTGGCTGGCCGTGCTGGCCTTGCGCGCCACCTTGGCCGGCTTGGCGCTACTGCTGCTGCCCGACCCCAGCGGCGACGCTTTCTTCTTCGCAACCACCTGCCGGGGAGGAGGCACGCAGGGCCAGAGTTCTTCCATATACACCGGTAGCGAAACGCCGCTTCAAAACACGGGCGGCATGGGCTTTCCTGTTTTGTTGAAGCCGAGGGGAAACTACTGGCACAGCACCTACTTAGGGGCAAATGCTGGACTGGGCTAAACATTCACCTCATAACACCACTTTACAAAACAAAGCTTGGTTTTGAAATTAGGAAACAGACATTAGGGCAGGACATGCCTTTTGAAACAATTTCTTTTACTTTTAGGTGAACTCCGTGAAACTTGTCAGCCTTCCTGCCTTTTTCCCACTGATTGCAAATATGCCATTATTTTTTGAGTCAGTCAGTTAGCTACTAAGATAATTAGAAATGGGTGTTCTTGGAGGAACAGTAGACAAAACAGTGTTAGCCGTAAAGCTGTAATTTTTATATTTTCCAATACAGTCGAATCCCGCTACAACGAAATTGACGGGACGTGCGAAAAATTTCGTTGAAGCGAAAATTCGTTGAGGCGAAATCTGCCCCAACACACCACGGAAAGGCCAGAAAAATAGCCCCGTGCGTTTCCGCAACATTGGCAGCATAATACAATGTTTAGAAAAAGGAGTGACGCGCAATAACTCATGTTTATTCGGATAACAAACATACCAATGGTTATCTGTTTTTTTCACCACCCAAAGAACGCGTTACGGAGGGGGGTGAAAATATGCAGGCGCAAAACGTATCGCTGCACAACAAGGCGTGTCCACCGAGCTGATTACTTGCCGACAGCTGCTAGGCTGTGGGAAGCCCCCCTCTCGCTTGTGGCAGGAGCAGTGCCGTTATCTTATCCTCTGACAGGGCCCGGCAGCTACTGACCTTGGCAGGCAAGACGGGCGCGCTTGCATTTAACACGACCGCGCGCTCGCGACTAAGATAGGATGACTAGGCTTCAAGGCCAAACGCGCAAACATGATTTTCGCTCTTGGCTATGAAGAATGGTAGAAGGAAAACGGCAAGGACAGCTGCTCACAACGCATACATGACGGCACCGCGCCAGCAGCGGAGCACATTCATGCAATTTCAACTGGATACGGATTGGCTGTAGCTCTGGGGCTCCGCCTTGGCGACGCGGGCCTGCGCCTCGTGTAAAGACGGCCAGCCACATCGTTATCACCATCAAGCAATGGCGTGCGCCTATGAGTTATTTTTTGTTTTGTTTTGGGTGGCGGTGTGGTCGCAACGCGCATTTTCGGTGAAACTAAGCGTCCTGAATGTATAAAAAGTTACAGATAGCTGGCGCTATGCTTATTTTATTGTAAAATAATTGTTCAAACCCAGCCCAAATCATCGAAAATTTCGTTGAAGCGAAAGCAAGCCTGACAAATGGTTCGTTGTGGCGAGGACTTCGTTGCATTGACTTCTATGGCTAGCTGACGGGGAATTGGAAATATTTCGTTGAAGCGGAAATTTCGTTGAAGCGGCGTTCGACTGTACTATGAACCCTGGTGAGTGCAATAAGAGAATCAGTTTTTTAATGCACCACTTGGAACTAATTTTACAGCTCATTAAACTTTCGTGTTTGAAATGGGCATTCGAAATGGTTCCTTGCCATTGGTGCCATCAAAACTCATTCTCTTATAGCACTCACCAGGGTTCATAGTAATGGAAAATACAAAAATTACAGCTTTACGGCTAACACTGTTTTGTCTACAGTTCCTCCAAGAACGACTAATTATCTCTAGTTATCTTGGTCACTAACTGACTGACTCAAAAAATGATCTCATATTTGAAATCAGTGGAAAAAAGGGAGGAAGACCGGCAAGTTTCACAGAGTTTACCCGAAAATGAAAAGAAATCGTTTTAAGAGCAGTACTCCTTACTTGTGTCTCCTCGGTTTTCTTTTTGACTTACAGCAGCAGCCACGAACGCTTGAGTGCGACTTCAACTTTCTGCCAACAGATGACAGGCTAGTCAACTTGCCCCATACCTGCCCCTGGTCACCCCCAGTGTAGGCTAGAATACGGTCAAGGAGCCAGCGGAAAAAAAAAGGAATTCAAAGCTGATCCCTGAAAGGTGAAAATATTTCTCCCTTCAGACACTCCTAACTTTGCTCTCAGACAGGTAGGACTACGATGTGAGCTGCAGCACATACTCACTCACTTGTGTACAACTGAGCAACACCGTGCTTTAGCTGCATTTATCCATCAACTATCAGACAAAGGCTATTGCAAATGATTACAGCATGCTAATTTCCATGACTGTTTAGGAACACACGCTGCACACCAAACCAAACATCACAAGTGGCATCAGGACCATACACCACACACGACACCATTTATGGCCAGGTCACGGAAATTAGAGCTCGTGCTGGTAACTAAAAGCTCCACAGCACAGGGGAGCTTTTGTAATGAAGGCAAAATAATCCGCAGGAAAATAAACTTTTTATTATTGTGGAAGAAAGAAGTGCGTGATAGTTGTGTGATCCGCATGTGCGTTTAGTCCTAGAAAAGCGTTCTCGAGCTGCTTAACTCATCGCGTGATTTTTAGTCACCACAGCCACATTCTGCCTTGTTGTGAATAGGGTTGTTCGTTTTCAGGTTTTATCATTTTTAGAAATCGGAGGATAAAAATTGGGTGCTATATTTCGAACTGATATTCGGAAAGAAATTGGGTGTTTTTGTGAAACCATTCAGCAATTTGGGTTTTTTGGGGTTAAATCAATAGATGTACTAAGTTTATTTGAATACACTCCATTTATTTTAGAGGGAATCACGAGCTTTTAAAAGGTGCTTATTTCACGCTGGTAATCGAGGGGACTTAAGTGTTCTCTGGAAAACGCTCTCCGAAATTTGGCATTTGCTTGTAAATGACTAAATAATGACAGCAAATAGCATTGATAACTTGTGACAAACGAAACATTGCATTCACGAAGAGCTGGTCATCGATTGTTCCCTCATCCTTGTTTACACACATTATTGTGATCTGCTTGCGCAACTAGCTGGTCTTCGTTCGAGGCCTGTCTGATCGCAGAACATATCTCAACTGGGAGACGGTTCTCTCGACTACACAACTTCCATTAGCCAAGCACAACGATGTCAGTGCACCATTTGCCAGGCCGAGGTTGCGGGTGGCAGAGTCACTCCAATGCTCAATGAGTTCGGAAGGTGTGTTTGTGCATTTGCTTCCAGCAAGTACTGGTTGAGCACAACGGAACGTCAGACCACAATTGTGCAGATCGCTGCTTTGAAAACGTCCATTCGGGGAGAAATCCGGTTTGACCTCAATAATCTCCTGAAACATGTTTGGGGTGGAAGAATCGGATAAAATAGAGTTTCACCCGAAAACGAACGACCATAGTTGTTAAGCAGGTGCAGCATGTTTCCTGTGTCTGCAGTTTTACGCACTCTTGGAGGCTTCTCGTCGTCCACATGACCAGCTGCGTCATCCTCGGCTATCTTGGCGTCCGACAGCATTCTCGTAATGGGAACATCAACATCGTACAGTGCGTACTCCATGCCAAATTTACCATTCAGAGCGCGCTCGGCGCATAGTGGGAGCCACAAGCAACAAGCGAGTGTTTGAGAGGCTACAACAGAAGAAAGAGTGCAAGATGGCAAACAGAAGCCGGATTCCATTGGATTGTATTATGACAGGGATTGGATCGGAAACTCCCTGCTCCCAATGTTGCCTTGTGTTTAACGAAAACAGCAAAATGTGCTTCAACTTTGCGCAGTACACTACTTGATTCCTACAATCTTTTTTACATTATTTAAAACTTGAGATCTATGACAAACACTCAATTCTTGCGAAAAGACAGAACCACCGATTATCCCGAAGAAAGTCAAGCGTTTTCAAGGACCCACTAAAAAATTCGAGGACTATTCAAGGCCTTAAAAATGACATGTTTCAATTCAAGGGTTTTCAAGGTTTTCAAGGACCTGTGCGAACCCTGTACAATCTCAGAGCAAAAACAGCAGGCTGAGAGCCCGATACTGCGTTTGTGATGGATGCGGTTCAGAAACCAGGCACTTCTGTCCAGTCAACCGACTCGGGCCACCCTCCCCAGCAAATATGGGGGTCCCATTTTCCCCAATCGAGGAGGAAGGGGGAGGGGAGGGTAGTGACAGCACGTGCGAAGACAAACAGAGGAAAGGAGACGGCTGCCAAGCTGAGCCAAACATCCTGCACAGGCAACTGTCGAGGGAAGGGACGTCTGGTTGGAAGTGCACACCAAGGGTTCCGGCTGGCTGCTTGCTTCCCACCCAACCAAGTTGCGAGCCAACGTTAAATGGTTTGGGGAAGCGTGGCCCCTTCGGAAGCCTTCTCGGAGAAGAAACGGCCGACTCGAGTGCTCGCCGCCCTTCCACCCTGCACCGTTTGTACGAGTAGAAAGGGCACCATCAAGATGCCAGAAGGGGAGAGAGGGAGGAAATTCACCCGGCTACTCAACACTTCGCGCCTTAGTTAACTAAGACCATCATGTTGTCCAGAGCTGTTGGCCTATGCATGCATGGCCCATTGTTGGCTTTAGTGTCTCCCTTTTGGTGTTTATAGCTGTGTGCACCCTTCTAGAGCAATCTCTGCTCACTGTGGACTCCCCATTCTTCTCCCCATGTCCGTGCAAGCCCATTTGGAACACATGGGCACAAATGCTTCCAGAGGTCCAAACTTCCAGCTGCACACTGCACTTTTACAAATTACCCTGGTTAACTCTGAATTCACTTCTGGAGCCACACTCACCCTCTTGCTTTTGGCGCTGGCAGCCACCCCAACTCGTCGCCTGCAACGGGAGGTGGGGAAGAAAAAAGAAAAACACGCCATTCAGCGTGGCAACAAAGACAACACTTGGTCAGTCAACACTGCCCAAACAAGATCCAGACCATCGCTTGATTCTGTCATGTGGCTATGCCATGCAAAATTGGAAACCATTTCTTTACAAGTGACTGAAATGTTGCTGCTGAGCTCATAAAGAAAACATTTGCCTCGCAATATTAACATAGAAAAAAGAACATCGGGTTTACACAAGTCCAAGAGTCCGGTCTTCCATACATTTGCATAGTTTAAGAACTTACACTCTCGAAGTATTCCCACAGGGCATCTCTTGGCATGCTGAGCACAAACACGGATTGCCTTTTTGTCCGTGCAGCACGACTTTGAAGTTCAGGACACACCACTTCACCCACACTTTTTATTAGCTATGCGCTGAGCACTGGCTTCAGACACCTTGGGAGGGCCAAACCCCTCCAACTCGGACCGAGGAGGTGCTGGCGACGCTCTCCTCCTCAGTAGGGCGAGGGTGACCTCCATGCGTCTTCCCTTCGAGACGGGCATCGCACAGTACGTAAATGCCTTTCGGCCACTCTTGGCCGCTTTTGCATTGGCCGTTGCTCCTCACAAGCGTGGGCCACGGCATTTACCGTGTTGATTGGCGCATGCCTCGATTGTGTCAGTGCGTTATCTAGGATGTCCGGTGAGTCTCTAGGCATACTGCACGCTTTTTGGTGGGTTTCCCGCACGCGCACTGCAACGGCTCGCGCCGTCTAAGGTTAGCGGACGAGTGTACAGCGGCCACAGCGAGGCCCCTGCTCCTACCTCAGCGAGCGTCACGGCGGTGCACACGCAGGTGGACACTAACTCGGCAGACGCTGACGGATGTGTGCCCCAGAGCCTAGGTGCCTAGTGCAGTGCGGTGCTCTGCATTGTGGTCGTCCACGTAATAAACGCCTGTACTATAAAAGTTATCGCTTCCCTTCGAGTGACCGACAGACGTATACGAGCGGCGAGAGCCGTCGCTCGCTCTCGAACCCGTAGTGGGCAGAGTCTCTAGGCACTTCGGTGCTGCACGAGAGCAGCGAGAATAATGACAGCGCGCTATTCTATTCCTTAATGCCAGGATAATGGCCACAATCCGCATGTTCTGTAACGAGTGGACATTGAAACTATGCAAGAGCTGTGACTTATAACACAAATGTTGGTGTCATAAAGTGCTAATATTTTCATCAAATAAGCTCCTGGAATTTTACACTTGAAAGGTGGCATTTCCCACAGCTCTATTGCACTACCTGGTTGATAAGCTTTTGAATGTATCTAGAATTGTGCAAAACGTTGCTGCCAGACCTGTACACATTTATTTGCCTTTTTTATCACCCTTAACCCTTTTCACTGTACAAGCAACTGCATTGAGCATACTTTCCCATCTCAATCTTGCACAATTACTAATGAAAGTTTCCACTGTGGCGTCTACTCTGGGACCTTGTATGCCATCACGAGGCATTGTATTGCGTAGAAATAAGGATTATTATTGTTACTGTTACATGTGGCCAGCTCATCCGAAGATACTGGTCGCAACAGTTGATCTCACAACGGAACAGTTGGTTTTAAAAAGGATTTAGAAATGCAGACACAAATGGCCCATTTACAGGCCTGTGTAGAGTGCCATCTTGGTAAATGTTTGCAATGGGACAGGCACATTTTGTGTTTTCTTTGTAACTAGGAAACTATAAAGAGAACACCCCACAAAAATGACCTTTTGGCAATTTGTTCACTCCACATCAAGCTCAGCAAACACCTGTAGCCTGCTCGTGTTGTACCCTAGCTGCCTCAGACCCAGAGGCTGTGCTCGCAAAAAGAGGAGTTAAAAAAAAAAACAAAATGCTGAGTCAAATACGTTGCGACCTAATCGCACTCGTGCACTGTTCAGCTGTGCGCTCCTTCTCGATTTTGCTCAGAAATGGCAAATGGTTCAGAATACACGGACTGGATGCACCAATGCTGCCTCCTTCAACATGCATCCGCTGAGAACATTAAGAATAATAGCCTCCACCCCAGACGTCCACGTTTCTTGCACAGCCTACACAGCCTCATTCAAAACGCCACCCGCACTCTCAACCTTTAGCCTGATGCCTTTTGTTTGAAAAAGATGCTGTCATCACGCAGCTTCTTCCTCTATTATCGCCATCAGTCGCATGTGCTCGTATTATCATCATCACCGTCACTTTGTGCGTGTTCCATAAAATGGTGGCAGACAGCGGACCCTGCCTCGGTTGTTTCCCCACCTTTCTCCCAAAGCCAGTGCAACAGTTGCGAAACAGCACCCACCGGGTCTGTGTCACAGTCGAGGGCTTCCTCTCTGTGGACGTGGACGCAGCGCTCGAGAAGCCAGAGGAGCTGCTGGCTAGGCTGACGGCCACGGAGGCAGCGTCGGGGATGTAAGGCTCACGGTCTGCGTACGGGACGGAGAACAGGGCAGTCAGCACAGAGAAAGATGAAGAGGCAGCCTGCAAGTGCTCGAACAAGTGTCGCACTGTGCCGTACAAGAGGCATGACCACGGTGTAAGATATACTACTAGGTGAAGAGACAGCTAGCAAAACAAACGTGTACTCGTCGTTTTAATAAAGTCGCCATACTGACGCCTCTGAGACCGTTGACTGCAGCGCCCTCCAGCGGCAGAGAAAAGAAGCTGCCCGAATGCCGGCCACTCGGAGGTGTTCGGATCTTTTCGGCTCCTTGTCGGGTCTTTTCGGAGCAAGTCACTTCCGTAACTGGTCGTCTGCTCGATGTGTGCTTGCCACAGTTTGGCCGGTCTTCTACCGGCCGATGGAGCAGACGATAATTTGAAGAAAGCCGCGTGAAAGGCTTTGCGCTTGCCAGTGTTTCAACGTGTTTTGGGCATGTGTTTTTAAGTCAGTAACAATGAAAAGAAGGTATAAAACAGTAAACCGAAGGGAATTTGTGCCACGGTAGCTGTTGAGCACTCACGCGTGATATTTCATGCTTGCGCAATAAAAAAATGGGATGCAAATGCCATATTGAGAACGTACTGCAACAGCTGCAAAGAAAACGTGGACATTATTTAACGCTCCCTGCGATCGGAAGCAATGAATGCGTGCTCTGCAGCCATCCCCAGCAGAAAAATGATGCTACTTGCAGTCACCATTTCTTTGAGAGTGCGGTGTGCGCAAGGGCACTTTTCGGAGCTTGGACGGGAATACTACAGAATGTCGAAGAGGTGCGCGCTCGCATACGATGCAGTGCCGTCGATTTTACCGTTGGCTACAGCCCCCCAGTTACTCAGTGCAAGCAGCGGCAACAAGAAAACGTCTGATGCCGGAACAACGCCGAGGCATACCAGGAAAGTAGCCAAGTTTTGGAAATGGATTAAACTAGCGGTGAGTACACTGATGTTTCTTCGTCGTAAATGACGTTGCACAACTGGGGTAAGTTCACGCACGAAGCAGCAGAGATGAAGCGATGTTGTCAAAGTCACTGCCGGTGTCCAATGTTCAGAGGAGCTGCGTGTGCGTCTAAATGAACTCAGGAAGCTCGAACTCTTGCTGCTGTTTTAACAATGCAATAGATTACGTGTTAAAATCGCATTGTGCGAGCTCACAGAAACAACATTGTTTTACACGCATGCCGCTGGTGCCTGCATACCACCTTACTTCAGACAGTGAATGGACTAAGCTTCGGAGCCTGGGAAGCTGCGAAGCTTAGTTAGGAGTTCTGCCACCAGATGTCCTGTCAATCAAAGGTTTACACGTGTGCCGGCGCCACCAACTTTGACTGATTTTTGGGCTGCTGTGTCCCCACTTAATATCTTACACCGTGGGCACGACTGACACACGCTGCTACTTGCTCTCTCCGTGTGTCTTTAACGCCTTTCCTATGCCAGAATTCCACTCCATGTGTGAGGGCAGAAACATTCGACACGTACCCCTATAAAATCTATCAACTGATGCACTTTTAAGAACAGCGAGAATCAAGCACATTGTCGGAAATACAAGCCTCTCCAAAAAATAGCAATACACTTGACCTTTTTGCTTCATTTCTACAAAAATTCAGGGGCCCAGTGGCATGCCAAATGACACCCCTTACAGAAAACGGGAGTAAAACGTGTGCCCGTGCCAGCGTGCTGCTGTTTGCAGCATACCCCACAAAGTTGGCAAGACGGCTAGTTAGAAGCCTCACTCGGAAAGCTCTCTTGAACAAGGAAAGTGGTCTACAAGTGGACACTATGTACTCAGCTGCAAGGATTGGAGCTACTTGCGCAGAACTTTCGATAAGCTGATCATCAACAGTTCTACTGTAGTCAACTATTGATACAATTATTGATCACCTTACAATAGTTCAACAAACTATTGGAGCACAACACTAAAAGGATCAACAGGTAAAATATTCTGTTCTGTTTATTCTTATTAACAAACGAGGGGACCAGAAAAAAGTTTCTTTTATTCCAACAACATATTTAGCCCAAAGAAACACTCAAGTTATTAAATGCATGCACATTTATTTGCAGACTCAGGGAAACAGAAGTGTCCATCAGTTACAAATTACTTGTCACACTCTCACCACAGAGAAAATGCTCTGGCCTTCGTATTTGGATACAAGACCTCCTGTACTGCCCCTACAAATGCTTTCTCATCAAGACATGTGCGTATGATAGTGAAGCCAAATTCAGACGGCTGGATACATAGCACTTTACAGGGATACAAGGGATCATTTGGAGGTTATGAATGACTCTGATTATGAGGTTTAACCTGCCAACGCTACATAGGTGATCAGGCTTGCCCGTATGGAGTGTGAGAAAAGGCTAGATCAGGCGATCCTTTTCATCTACAGGCTCCCAGGATGAAGCAGCAAGGACCGTGCTGTTTGTAGTGATAGACAAACGAAAGGAGGCAGGACGGAAACTGTGTTTTTCTAGAAAACCTGCAGTATCAACCCTGGCGTGCACACAGGCGAATGCTTCCAGCGGTTTCACATGCAGCTCAAATATCGGTAAGGGAGTTGCAAGCAGAATGCGGGAGAAGAAATAAATATCCTGCGAGTTTTTCTTGCACAGCTTGCTTTTTCTTCGCAGCACCAGAAAGTGACAAAAGAGCTGCGGACCGGAATGGCCGGAAAAGACGGCGAAATTCTGTAGTGCAAAGGGTTGATCAGCTGATCACCTCAGCTGACGTTACCTTTTTCGAGGCACAAATCCTTGCATTCAAAGGCAATTGCTAGTTATAGGCTTCCTCCCAGCCAGACAGCCAGTTGTGGTGAGAAGAGTGGTTTGCAGTATAATAAATGCACATACTATTTTGTTTTCCTGGTCAACTACGTTCACTGAAACCACACGACAATTTCTGACTAGGAATATCATTTTACCTACCATGAACTTGTACGAGTTAACTATCAACCATTTTGTAGCATTACGTGCACATTTGTTTTCCAGCAGTACTCAGATTGCTGCTTGACTGCGTGGGTGTTTCTCCTTCCAATGACAATTTCTACGTGATGAGCATTTGACAGTGGGCGCTTGCTTCTTTTGTTTGCGTCATGGTACCTTTGAAGACCTTCAGTCCGACACTATGATGGAGACAGCCAAAAGCATTTCACACAGGTTCACAAAGTACCATATTTGTATTTAAAGGCCAACTGCACTCAAATTTTACCCTGGCTAAATGCCTTCGAAATGTGTAGTAGGTACCATGAGAACTACTGCGATGCGACTGGTAGCTCTGTGCAATGCGTGGTTATTCAGTTTCAGGCACTCAAAATACCGCCTTTGCAGACGACAAAGCACCTGCCGACATGTCGCGCAAACAGCCATTTAGCGGAAGTGACATGCCAGCCGCCCAGGCCGATCGGCCTACCTCGCAGCGGGAGAATCCAGAAAACTCGTATTGCGTGCCGGTACGCCTGGCTTTCATGGCTCCGAAGAGGTTTCGTTAACCGTACGGTTCTCTACTTTTCGAGTGTCGTTGCGACATCATGCCTACGCGGTGTGCTGCTGTCGGAGCGCACGAATACTGTCGTGCTTGCAGGACAAGAGCTCACTTTTCCGCGCGCCTCCCACACCCCCGCACGCGCATGCTCACACTCTCCTCCTGGCTGGCCAAGCCTGCCACGTCGGCTGGTCTGCACAGCTCACGCCATCAGGCCAGGCCGTCTGGCCGCTCGCTCCGACGGCTGATACGTCACTTCCGCCTGCCCGTGATGACCGCGTTTTGCCCAGTTTTGTTTTCAAAATCGTCGATTTTTGCTGGTCGCTTGCAGCGTAATTACGTACATTTTAGGCGTCATACTTCGTACATCGCGGTCTTTTTAGTCATACTATGCAGGAACAGTGATTTCGCGCGGTCGAAATTTTGAGTACATCGTCCAGGGTTTGGCTTACATTTGAAGGCGCGGCTTACCTGTAACTGCTAGACATACAACGCCATCTCGTGGTCACAGGCTTGCAGCTTAGAGGTTTCCAGGCTACATTTTGCTCGTTTGAACGTTGTAAGCACCACTGTCATTGTTCAGTGCTTGCTTGCTTACGCCGCCACGTGCCCTTGAGAAGAGTCTGTGTTCGCGGCACAATGGCGCCTGCCAAGCACCAAGCAGTGCCACTACACCGCAGCTTTGAAGGGGAAGGTAGTTTTGGAGGCAGAGGGAAGTTACCGCAATGTTAGCAAGGGAGATTGCTAACATTCAAGGCAGTGCACGGTTCAAGGCCAGTAGAGGATGGGTCACTCGTTTTATGAAGCGGTTTGGGTTCAGCCTGGGACAGCGGACGTCTGTGGGACAAAAGCTACCCCCTGACTTTGAGGAGAAGGCAGTGTCATTCCAGCACTTTGTAATCAAGAAGCGGATGGAAAAGGAGTACAGACTGGGCCAGATTGGTAATGCCAATCAGATCATGGTGTATTTTGACATGCCTGTGGCCTACACAGTGAATGAGAAGGGTGGGAAACAAGTGAAAGTCACAACTGCAGGCTACGAGAAGAGGCGCACCACCGTACTGTGTTGCACAACTGATGGGCAGAAAGAAACTGCCACCATACATCACTTTAAAGCGGAAGACTCTTCAAAGCGGGGAAGTTTTCCCTAAAAACATCGCCTTACGAGCCCATGAGGATGGGTTGATGAGTGGCTCCCTCGTTGAAAATTGAATAAGACCGCCTGGCAGCACTGTGCCGTGGCTCTGCTGTTTAAGAGTCAGTCTTGGTTCTCGGCTACTACCGCGGCCACTTCACAGATGCCGTTCGGTCCGTGCTTCTGGAAGGTGGCGGTATGACGGGCCAGCTACAACCGCTCGACGTAGCCATCGACAAGCCATGTAAGGACAGGCTGCGGAAGCACGAGGACAGGCTGACGCTGCAAGACCATCAACTCACACCGACCGGGCACATCAAGCGCGCTTCACTCAGCCAAGTGGCGAACTGGGTCGCCGCGGCATTGGACAAAATTCTGGCCGAGCGAATTGTGCAAGGCCGTCCATAAGTGCAGCATCTTGGACGCACTGGATGGAAGTGAGGACAGTGCACTGGGGGAAGAGATTAGTGTAATAAAGTGACTGTTCGATGCCTTTCGGTTCGGTTCGTGTCCCAGTCCAATGCCCTTTTTTCATTCGGCTTACATCCAAGGTAAGTTGACGACCTTCTGAATTTCAGGGGTTGGCCTAGAATTAAATAAATACGGCAGGAAATTCCCATTTCTTACTGTTTATGACTTTGGCACGGTTGACCACTACTCGTCACATGCAGACAGCCTCACGGCAGCTAATACGGGTAGAAAAATAAATAGTTTTGCGAGAGCCAACTTATCAATATACAATAGCCTATCAATGGCTGGCTATGGACAGCTTTTTTTTACTGCAGTGTTGGCCGCTTACAGTGCAGCACCGGATATTTGCGACCCCCAGTTTGCCCCCCACAGAACTCAATGCCAAATAATCATACACCGCTTAATTAAAACGGGACTCTTCGAAGCCCCTACAATGCTGGCCTTATCAAAATGTGGCCTATTCCCAATCTTATTCGACTGTGTTCAATATTCGTTTCGTATATTCCAATTCCTTTATCGTGTGGCAGACAGTACGTTGGTCAGTCAGGTTGTTGCTTAAAGGGACACTGAAGTGATATGTAAACATTGCGGGATTACTAGCGCAAATTCTAGTCCGGAGTCCCCAGGCCATGTTTCGACCACTCTGGGCGCGTTTACGCGATTTTATTTAGTAGAATAATTAATTCGAAAATGCTGTCCTCCTCTCTTTACGCTCTCCCATTTTCTGTGGCGTTTTCGTGTGACGTCGGGAGGAGCCGAGCTTGCAATTGGCTGCGCTACTGCACGGCTCCCCGGCCTTCAGGCAGTCAGTCGGCCCAGCGTTTCGTCCGCCGGCCGCCGACGGGTCGTCGCAATTCCTTCGCTCAGTTGAAACGAAGCCAGGACACGTTTGTGAATGGAAGAATCTGCCTTTCTTTACTTGGTTAGTTTGTACACAGTATCTAGCTCCAAGTCAAGGTCGCTTCACGCAAGCGCGCATGCGACGCTTCGCTGACTGGTACAGCAGTAGGAAAATGTAAGGCCTCTTGAAGGCGGGAGAAGAGTCAGCGAAGTCAATATAGGTACCAAGGAAATAAAATCAACTGATATTTTTACCGTACAGTGTAAAACTAGGGTGCGGGAAGCACTTTTTTGCGCTGGGCGAACAAGCACAGCGGTCAGCAGCACGACTACGCATCTGCAAACGCTTTTCCGTCTAAGAAATGCAATTGCTAGACGTGATATATTGTGGAAACTTGGGGGATGCTTAATGCACGACCGCAAAACAACAAATAGTCACCTAGCTGCTTGAAATGCCAAAACTAAATAAAAGTGTAAATTGGTTATACAATATATACCTTATATTACCAAGGCCAGCAGAGCCCGCCTCATGGCCGAGTGGACTGAAGTGCTGGGTATGTCGTTGCAAGTGTTTTGCAAGTCGCGAGTTCGAGTCCCCGCGGGTGCGTGTTTTTTTTTTTTTTGTAAGTTAACTTTTTCGTTTTCCGTCGATGTTTTCTATACTGAGTTCACCTTTTTTTGGGCCGCAACGTTCATTGCTCCACGAACTAGTTCACAGAACGTGCGCAGACTGGCACTGGCGCGCTAGCGAGTTCTCGTTGGCGTGCTGTTGCCATAAGCATGCGGGCAGTGGGCAGAGGCCAGAATCAACAGACCCTTAGCCTGGTGCGAACACGCTTTTTACGATACAGGCATGAGTGAGGCACGCTCCAAATATGGGGGAAAAGCGCATGGAATTTGAGCATCTGCGGGGACGCCGAGGGCGTTCATGCACTGCGTAGGCCTCAGATAGTGAATGCTACCATTCCAAGCCGTCCTGACGCATTTTACAGCCGACAACATGGCAGAAGCGCGGTACGATGATTACTGAGATATTGAGAATGCCCGTTCAACAAAGCCATCGGTTGTGTTTTACAGAACCGAAACCGAAACTTGTTTGATTGTAAACCTTGGGCATCGTCCAATCATGGTGATCCCTCCTCCCAACGTCACAGCTTTAGTTGGTGCGGCCGCCACAAACCGCGCATAGTAGTTTTTCTTCTTTCGCGCTGTGTAAAATAATTACCGATTTGTCAACCGGATAAACGATGAAAAGTGGGCTAATTTGAGCCAGTCTACGCAGTGCAAGCAAAAACGGGAGCTTGAAATATTCACTTCAGTGTCCTTTAAATGATCGACTTACAGAGCATAGGAACAATGTAGAAAAGACGAGTAATGGACATCTGGGCATACATTGCAGAGATTGTGAATGTGGGCCACATTTTGATAAGACCAGCGCTGTAGGCCGATACGAGGATCAGCTAGCAAGAGAAATCATCGAGGCCTACCAGATTGTTTCATTGAAAGACAAATGCGTTAGCACAGCTTCCATACCGCTGACAAAAAAAAGAACTGAAGTTCTTATCCAATCAGTAGTTTTTGCCTTCTTAAAGTGCCTCTTTTTAACGTGGGTGTTTGAACTGTCATCCTCCACTTTTTAGTTTTTAGTTTTCATTGTATTTGCTTGTGCTCCTCCCCTTTCCTTCTTTCCTTTCGTGGATGTCACCACGAATGTTGCAAATATTGACTCTGCAATAAAAATGCCTCTGCCGTTTGATTTCCTTTATTGTTGTACATGGCATTTCTTAAAGATCAATACTCTACGACCCTAATAATCCGTAAAACTCCGAATTCTGTGTACCCTGAAAGGAAGCTCCGAAAAACTCCGAATTCGCAAAAACAAATAAACTCCGAAAAAAACGCCCTCCGAATTTGCTCAAAAATAAACTCCGAAAATGCAGAACCCTAGTATAAATAAAAAGCAATTCTTTGTTGAAAGTGTACATGACTTTTTTTTAAATTCACAGCCATGCAGCCCATGAAACCCTTTGATACAAGTGAGAATAAGCAAGACAACTTCATTAAAAATCCTAGTAATGCATCACTTTCAACAATACTACCCTGACACGTTTCTACACCGTTGGAGGATTAGTATGTGCAAGGCTGCATGCCACGTACACAACTTGTGCGTCACGCATCGACTCCAGAGACACACTTCGCAGGAAAACTTGCCCTCGACACCTGCTTGGGGCCACACTTTTTGAATATTGCCATGCACACATGTGCTCTCATCTCTTAAAAATATAACCAAACATTTTTTTTTTTTTGCTAGGCACTGCAAAGCATCACAAGCCACTCAGGCAAGCAGAGAGGCCACTCAAATTCTTTTCGTGAACTCACATTCAAGGTCTGCCCTGGTGAGCGGCTGTATAAGCACCTCCTGCAAAGAAAGCACAGCCGAAAACACGAACTGTTACGAACCATTACTTTTTTTCATTCCAGAGCTGAACCGGAACAGAACTTTTATTTATTTATGAAACGAAAGGGTGTTTTCACAAGAGATCGGACAAGCGTGTCCGGTGGACATCTTTAGTATTGACGAATATTTTATATACAGCTCCTTGTACACAGGAGAAAACATGTGTGAAGATTTTTCCCTTTCTCAAAAAAATTCCCAAAGCCGGCTCAGGTCACTGCTGCCTTGAGAGGCTTGCGAAAAATTGGAAAGTACTACCGCTTTGAAACAAAAACTACTGCAGCTATCGCCTTAGTTCTTTTTATGTAAAGACTTTGCATACTCTCAAATTATTTACCATATTCATTTTTGGCTTACAGAGGGAATTCATTTTAATAAAAATTCCCAAATCTGAAAAAAAAAGAAAAAAAAGAAAATTGCCCAAATGCGGGGCTTTTTTGCTCTGAATCTAAACAAGCTAGGTAGTGGACATTTTCTAGTGTTATTCGCAACCAGCGAGCTATTTTCCTGGACGCACCGACCTCCCGCCGCTAAGCCTCGCCAGGAGTTCGACACACCAGGCAAGGGGGCGGGCCACGCGCCACGCGCTGCCCGGCGCAGCTGCTGGGCCGCTCGACACCGCAGACCAAGTGCACAGCCACGCCACGCCCGCATCGCTCGAGATAGCTGAAAATGTGCTCGCCGACTCATCGGGACCTCACCGCCCGGAGAATACCACCGCCAAAATGGATATTACGCCTGAAGCCATGGATTTCACTGTGCCCACAATCGCCGATCTCACCACCACGTCGCATGCAGCCATGCCACCGCCGGTCCCAGGCATCGCCAGCCATCTCGGCCGGACTGCCGTCGCTATGGACGGCGTCGACCTTTTACCAAACGATACCGAGGGATGGAAAACCACCGGCAAACAAGTAAGCCAACGCCTTCCGGCCCCAACTTTACCCGAGAATTCTACCGCCCCGCCCGTGAAGTCTCCCACCAAAGATGCTGCCGTTGCCCACCGCATATCAGCACGCTTAACTCGCGCTGCTCGCATGCCAAGGATTTTGCCGAAGGAGGATACTAAAATTGTTATGCGACCACAACGCGGCCTGAACCTCGGCCGAATCGAAGCTAATATAGTCATGTCCGCGGTACTCACAGCGACAGGCACGCCCAAAGAATGTGCGCGAGAAGATACCATCTGTACGAACATTGCACAGAACCCCCAACGAAGCACGTGCCGTGAAGTACACCCAAGTCCGCCATCTTTTTATTGGAGGCACCCATTACGAGACGCATGCCTACCGATCGCCTCCACATGGCACAGTAAAAGGTGAAATACGTGGCATCGCCGTAGAAGACACAGATTCCGACATTCAAGAAAATGTGGTCAACCCCGCCAACCCCCTGGCCCTCGAGGCCCACAGAATTGGCAACACCACCACAGTGGTTGTGCTTTTCGCCGGTCCTAAGGTGCCCAATTACGTCAAGTATGGGTCAATGCTACTGCGGTGTGGACTATACAGACAGCACTACGACGTTTGCCGCCACTGTGGCCAGATAGGACACCGAGCCGACGTGTGCCCGAACCCCAACGCCCGAGTGTGTTTTGCCTGTGGCACGCCCAACCTCACCCAAGATCCCGCGAACGCCTGCAAGCCTCGCTGCAAGCTCTGCAACGGCCCGCACCCGACCGGAGAAGCTGGCTGCACAAACAAATACAAGGTTCCCATAGTTGTCACTCGGAGGCACTGGGAGCGACGAGCGGAGGCGCAGCGCCAGCAGCTGCCAGACCGCGGGGATTTTCCCCAGCTGCAGCCACCGCCGGTGCACCAATCGCACGCACAGCAGCAGCAGCGCCCCCCTGGCGGCGGCCAGAGCCGCTCTCGCCAACGCAGCAACGGACGAGAGCGCTCGGCCAGTCGGGGACGCAGCGTGCTCCGCTCCGCGTCGCGAACGGGACAACGCATCGGCCAAGGCAACACCATCAGCTGGGCAGACGCCGCTTGCCCGAAAATCACGGCCACCCAGCAGCAGAAGTCAGGCTACCGGAGCTAACCCAGAGATGCTACAACTACGAACAGAGAACGCACACCTCAAGCGTCGCGTCGAAGAGCAAGACGCCAAGCTCACAGCACAAGCTGCAACAATCGAAGCCATCAGTGCCAAGCTCGCTCAGCTCTTGGAGCTGCAGCGCAACCCGCCACGTGGTTACTATGACAGCTCCGCGGACGCCCACACCACCACCTCACCGCCCAAACCCGAAGACACCCCGGAACCCATCCACGAGGACAGCGAAACCAACAGGCCCCAGTCCGACTGCAACAACACCGCGAACAAGGCCACCGATCCACAACCCAAGCGCCGCGCGCTAGACAACACCAAAGAAAGAAGACTTCTCGCGCGTCTCGACCACCAACAAGATCGACAGGACAGACTCGAAGATGCCGTAAAGTCACATGCCGACCGCCTCACGGCGCTGGAGAACACGTGTCAACAAATGATGCACACCATGCAGAACATCCAATCTATGGTGCTTCAAATTCGCGCCCAACTGCAACCCAAAAATGCACCGCCACCTCCGCCACCATACGCAACCGCCCCTGCCCAATCATGGACCCGCATCCCCAGCTCATCACGCCCACGTCTAAGAACGCCCGGCGACCATGGTCCACCGTGCCATCTCACGGTGTGGCAGTGGAACGCCAACGGAGTCCATAGCAAGAGAGCTACACTACAGCAGTACTTAAACCAAGACCCCCAAAGAAGCCCAGACGTCATTCTCATCCAAGAAACACACAGTGAAACCCCCTTCACACTTTAAGGCTACCGCACACATACAAGCCCGCCCAGCGCCCGAGCCGCTGGCAAGGGTGCTGCCCAAGGCATGTGTACCTTAGTGCGCAAAGGCCTGACTTACATCGAGCATGAACTCAGCCTGAACAGTGCTATAGAACATACGGCCGTAGAAATCGTCACCGGTCGCAAGAAAGCTAAGGCCAGTCTCTACATAATCAACATCTATAGCCCGAAGCAATATCAACAGCGATTCCGCACTCTCCTACACCGGGCCGACCATCTGGCTCAAGAGGAAGCAATCCTGCTGTGCAGCGACTTCAACGCCCCACACACCGCCTGGGGCTATCCCAAGACCACAGCAAAGGGCCACAGCCTCTTTGACGAAACGACAGAGGCGGAATACCAACTCCTCAACGACCCGGCCATCCACACCCGGCATGGGATGTCCGTCCAACGCGACACTAACCCCGACCTTACGTTCTACAAAGCCCGCAAGGACTGCACGAGAGCCACATGGCGGAACACTGGGGAAACGCTCGGCAGCGATCACTGCATCCTCGAAGTCCTTGTCCCGCTGAAAGATCGCCTACCAACCCCGAGAGTGCAACAACTCACGGACTGGCAGCAATATCGCCGCCACCTCGATGCCAGCCTTCCGCCTACCATAGAGGACATTAACGACTGGACACGCACTCTGCATTCTGCCACCCACGAGGCCACTGCACTGATCCCCATCAACGCAGACGCCCCCCTCGCAGACAGCCGCCTCGCTCATCTCACAGAAGCCAGAGCATCTATACGAGCCCGCTGGAAACGCCAAAGACACAACCGAAGCCTCCGCAAACGTCTGGCGCAGCTCAACCGCGAGATAGAGGCTCACAGTGCAACCCTCTGCCGCCAACATTGGCACGCCATTTGCCAAGAGGCCGATGGCCAGATGCACAAAAGCCGCACATGGAAATTACTCCGACATCTCCTCGATGAGAGCAAGACCAAGAGCACGCAACGGCATGTCCTGGCCCGAACCCTCCACAAAGGGCTGCGCAAGTTCGGCGACTCAGTGGTCCGTCAACGCCTCGACGACAAATATCTCCCAGCCACCCCCCCAGACCCCCTTCCGGACTACGTGGGGGCACCTAACCGGAGCCTCGACGCGGACATCGAGGAATGGGAGGTGCGGGCAGCACTCCAGAAGCTCAACTGCAGATCGGCAGCTGGACCGGACAAGGTCACCAACAAAGCCCTGCGAAACATGACCGACGGCGCAATCTCGGCGCTCACAGCCTACTACAACAAGTGCTGGCAATCGGGCAAGCTACCCCCCCAATGGAAGAAAGCGCGCACAGCGCTCATCCCCAAACCCGGCAAGCCTCCACACATCGATCACCTCCGACCGATTTCCCTTACATCTTGCCTCGGTAAGCTGCTGGAGCACGTTCTCCTCAATCGCTGGCAGACGTACCTCGAAGAAGCCGACCTGTACCCCGACACTCTGCTGGGCTTTCAGACTAAGCTCAGCACACAAGACGCAATGCTCCTCATTCAACACGAGATCCTGAACCCCCCCCGCCAGATCCCTCGACAACTACACTCTACTGGGCCTGGATCTTCAGAGCTGCCTTTGATAAGGTGCACCACTCAGCAATCCTCGCGCAGGTCTTCGCACCTCAACATGGGACACCGCACTTTTGCGTATGTCAAAGACTTCCTCGCTAACCGCACGACACAAATCGTGGCCGGCGACATCGAGCTCCAGAGAAGACCCTGGGTAGCACCGGCACAACCCCCAAGGATCAGTGATATCCCCCTATTGTTTAACTTAGTCATGATAGGAGTTGCCCGAGACTGGGCAGCCTCCCAGACGTCAAACACACCATTTACGGGATGATATCACAATATGGAAGCCGTGGTAGCGACGGACAAATCGAAACCGCCCTCCAGCAAGCTACTGGACACCGTGGAAGAGCAACTCCAAGGTATGGGCTCCGGTGCTCCCCGGCAAAAGTCCGAACTGCTCATCCTCCCACCCCCTGTCACGCGCAACAATCGTGAAGCACCCCCTAAGATCAAGCTGAAGACGAAGGACGGCACCCCCATCCCGCAAGTCAAGTCCATACGGGTACTCGGCAAGTGTCATTGACGCACTCCGCCACAACGGACATACGTTACAGCGCCTCAACTGCCAAATCACCACGGCATGCAACTCATCCGCAAGGTAGCACACGATCTGGCCGGCATGAGAGAGACCAGCCTCCTCCGGCTAGTTCAGGTCCTTCGCCGTTAGTCACAATCGCATACATGGCGGCATACCACAATCCGCCTTTTTCATTGCGGTGTGCTGCCACCTAGCGTGCCTAGCGGAAGTTGAGGCGGTAGGGTTTGCCGGCGTTTCCTCCGGCTGCGTTCTCGTTGTATGCACGGCAATCCCACATTACGGCGAGGAGCAGCCGAGTTTTTCTTCTGTGTTGGTGTTATAACGCCTTAAGATGACAGCCCCTGGTCATCACATAATTCCAGGCGGCTTCTTATCACTGAATGAGGGCTGGCAGAGAAATCTCGGACAGATCCTGTGCCGTCCGAGTAGCAGAGCGAGCAGTACTTGGAGTCGTCTGGCATGAAGTGCGATCGCCAGCTCAACAAAGGCCGGCAGTTCGCAAAATGCCTTTAAGCGCTGGACACATGTACGATTGGTACACGCGATTCGCATGCGACTGATCGTTACGACTGTCGCCTCGACTAGTCGTACGCGTGAATTTGAGACGGCCCGATGCGCGCATGAGATGCGTCGTCGGCGTCGCTCCGCCCACTGCTTTTGCTCCATGGTCAACTACGATGATCGCTGAGCTGAATTTGTAGATTCTGCGCGTTTGTTCGCAAGAAATGGATAAAGCGAGCAATCGTGAAGCGTTTTCTGCCTTCGGAAACAGTCCGCGCACACGCCGGCCGCGCCTGCCAGCTCGGCACACTCAGCGGCTCGAACCGGCGCAGACCACGGTAGCAACCGCGCTTGTCGCTGCTCTTCTGAATCAATCTGATTGCTAAAAGAAGTTCCACATGCGAGAAAGTAGGTGTTAGTGTGGTGAAAAATTTGCTAAGGATTGTTGTCAGGGCTTATTTTAAAAGCGGCGATCAGAACATCTGCCGCGATGCAAGCCTACGCTGACCGGTCGCCGCGGCGCGCGGTGCGCCGAGCGGCCCAGAGATGGCGATACCTGCGCGGAAGCATCGAAACAGGCTACGCAGATGTCTCGGTCACCGATCGCTCAAACGGCAGTTATAGCTTAAATAGAGTTCCTCATGCGAGAAAGGGGATGATAGTGTAGTGAAAAGTTGTGTTGCGGATTGTCATTCGCAGTGCACAGATAGCGGCGATCAAATATCCGCCAGGATGCTAAGCCCAAAGTTCCATCACCCGAGCCGACGCAAGCGACGCAGCCGCCGTAGCCGATCGCGTGCGGGCCCACGGGAAGCGATAGAAGCCGACACCGTTCCCTTTTCGGCACTCCGAGTTACAGCGGAACGCACACAGTTTTGGGCATTGTTCCGCGCACAACGAGACACACAAAAATCAAACGGATGTAAATACAACCACGACCCCTTCCCGCTTGTGCGGGAGCTGTGGGGAATGTCGTCTGCTGCCCCTACCGGACTGCTTAGGGACCTTGGCCGCTAGGGATTGCGCATGCGCAGTGAGTTGTGAAAGAGGCGATTGGAAGCTGGCGGAGCGGCAGAAAATAGACGCCCTGATAAGGAAAGTATACAAGACAGCACTCGGTCTCTACACCTATACCAACACGGAGAAACTCCTCGACCTAGGCGTTCACAACATGCTCGCCGAGATCCGAAGCCCAGCGAACCACACAGTTCGCAAGACTCACCCAGACAAAGACAGGCCGCGCAATCCTGGCCCGCATCGGTTACAACCCCCCCGGCACATCAGCCCTACACCCACTGGCCCACTGCCACTAGTCTTCAGCCGACGGCTCAGGATCCCCCGCTGCCCAAACACATGCACCCCGACGCCAACCCCGAACGTCGCCTGGCCCGCGCGAAGGCCCTAACCAAGATGTACGCACAAGACACAAGCGCTTACTACGTCGACGCCGCGCCATACCCAGGCAGACCTGATGCTTACGCGGTCGCCGTCATATCAGCTGCCACGGAAGCCCTCAAGACAGCCGCAAGCATACGTACAACACACACGACGCTGGCCGAGGAGTTCGCTATCGCTCTGGGCCCTCACCCAACTTCCGTGCACCACGATCCTCAGCGACTCTTGCTTAGCGATCCTCCGTTTCAGCCACCAACCAGTTAGCCCCCAGCCACCTACGGATCTGCACCCCCTCCCGGGCACCCGCAAAGCTAGCCCGACTCACATGGTTCCCGGCCCACACCGACCTAACCGAACTGCGGAACTGTTAACCAGGAATGCGGAGGCGGACGCTACCGGCACGCGCGCTCACCAGTCGCGCAGCCGTACACGACCCGCATGTTCCGTCCAACAGCCCCCCCTCAAACCCACGCCGCCTCCTCACATACGGTGAGATTCTAGCCTGGTACCACGCGACACCAGACGAAAGTACCCACCCACCGCCGCACCCAGACCTCCCACGAGCGGAGTCGATGATACTCCGTCAACTCCAAATGGAAGCGATGTGGACCCCCGTATTCACCAAGCACATCTGCCCCACGGTTTACCCGACCGACCGCTGTCAACACTGCAACGCAGCCAGGGCTACAACACCACATTTTTTCAGGGACTGCAGGCCCCCAGAAGACACCCAAGACCCAATGCCACCAAGCATGGCACTCGCCATAAGAAGCGACGACATCGGCCATCAACGCGGCACGGTCTGGCAGGTGATGGACATCCTCGTGCGGCAACGACCGAAAACGCCGTCTCCACCGAGACGCGCAGTGAGTTGGCGGCCGTAGCAGGGAGGTCCACCACACACCTCGCCGCCCCATCCCTTCTTTCCCCACCCCACTACTGCTGGACATGATAAATGTTTTATCTCTCTCTAGTGCTAATCTCCTGTCCTCGATCAATCTTCATGCCAATTTTAGTTTATGTAGTCAAGACACCTCAATATGAAAAATGCCCTGTACTGCAGGAAGCTAATGCATTTCGGTATATTTTGTAAGTCGATTAAAAAAAAAAAAGAAAAAGGCATCTTCGATTTTTTTCAAACATTCACAAATTAAAGCCAAGGTTGCTCTCTATATCACAAAAACATGCTGCACTATTCTTGCTTTGCAGCTACAAAGTGCCAAATATGGCTTGTTAGCAGTATTGCGCTGGCATACCCCAGTGGTTTGCAAGAAGCTTATGACCGCAATGTAGGGGGAGAAATGGAAGTTACAAAGAGAAAATCATTAAACAAACATTTCAGCGGGCATGCTTTGTTGAAATTGGACGCGTATAAAGTGCGTTGCGCCTAAATATGTTGAAGCTATGGCTCCCGAGCCCATGTTTGATCGTGCGTATAAGTATCAGCTGGTGCCGTCTCAACCGCGCACCTTCTTGCAATGAACTACTTCTTCGCCACTTCTTGTAGTGACAGCTGAGCTGCGAAGCTGCTGCAAGGTAAGGCTTGCAAAATAATGTAGTGAAGCCCCACGATAACGAAATCCCGGGAGTTCGAAATTCCTGCGGAAACGAAATATTTTCAGATCCCCGGCGAACGTCCATATTTCCTACCTTGCGGCAATGAAGTGTTTTTGGAAAGCGATCCTGCATTAACGAAATTTGCCGTAAGTCCGGTCAGCATTTTATCTACCAAGTTGAGGCTAAAGTGACAAAAAATTGCTCAAACTAATGTTTTTTTTTAGATTTGAAGTGCATAAATTCCTGCCACTCAATTTCTCAGCGAATAATGCGCCCCTTGAGATTGATGGCAAGCGCTGGGGCCGCTACAAAACATTAAATCTTTCGAATGAAACACGATGGTATTTTGTGTGCACGGCCCCTCCAACTCTTTCCTGACCGCGCCCATTCAAAATCGTTCAATTTGAACGATACTTTCGGAGAGCCTTTTCATAGCGTTCCTGGCGTTGCTCCAACAAGTAAAGCTGTTCGGAGTTAGATCCGGAAATGGCCTTTCAAAGTCAGTCTTGTTTTCATTTTTGCAACAAAAACGCGACTTTTGACACGCGTTTGAATCACTTGAGTGTGGAAAAGGGACTACAAAGCAAGGCTACAATTGTGAGTCAGAAGATGATAGAGCTCAACTTTATGTTTTGAAAGATAACTGACCATGAACAGACCATGAACAAGCATCAACCACGGAGTTCCGTTTTCAACTTCATGCCTGTTTTTCCGCATCGCGTGCTTGTCCCACATATTGTGCTGGCTGTAAATTCAAAGTCAGTCGCTGACAAGATGTTTTTACGTTATGTGGGGGCAAATTGGTGTCTCTTATAATGTGAAACCGCCAGATTTTTTCCATGGAACCACCCGAAATTGCAGTTTGAACTGGAGGTTGGGCTTCACCGCATGACACGAGCACCGTTCATGCTAACATTTTTTTTACATCTGAAAAACTGTTCCGTGCATGTCGACATTATTTCAAGGGCGTGCTTTTGAAATGTTTCCCTACAAAATGTATATTGTAATGTTTTTCTACTACCGGTAGTTTGTTATACACAACTCCTTCTTTATCATTTTTTTCGACATTTTGACAAAAATATTGATTTTGACATTTTTTTTTCGCAACTATGATATATGAAAACTTAAAAAACTGGTGTTGTTGGAGAGGCCAGCTAAATAATCTGCATTTTTCGTGTTCCTGTAATTAGTACCTAACCAATTTTTTTAGCAGAAAAAAAATGTTTTCTTGGACCCCTAAAAATCGGTCAATTTTCCTGTGGCAACGAAAGAGTTAAGATAGAAGTCAATGTTTTGAACAGCGTGGGGCTTTGATGGTTACTGCATGCTAATTACACACTCAGCAGGGGTGATACAGCGGAATGAGATTTGGGAGCAGTTTTCGGAGCAGCGAAATCTCGATTTTGGAGCAGCACAACTTTGATTTGGAGCAGAAGAACGACATTTATGATGACTCCTCAGGAGCCTTAAAAAATCAAATTTTTGGCTACTCACGGGAGAAAAATGCATTTTAACAGGTTTTTGAACGTACGTAACACAGAAACAGCCCTTCAATAAAGTTTTTTCCTACCAGAGTATCACAAGGTACGAACTGCACTACGTTTTTACAAACCAGTTTTATTAATTCTTAGGCTCTATGCATAGATAGTGTAGAGTTCTGTTGAAAATATCGAATTGGGAAAACTAAGCAATCGTAAGGCAGTTTTATTATTATCTCAATGCCGAAATTGTTATTTTTTAGTAGAGCCACAGCAAAAGTTGCGCGAAGTGAGGTGCAGTCGTAGCCCCACCAGCCCTCCCGTTTCAATCCCCACGGTGCACGTTCGCTACGATCGTAATTTGAGTAACGTTGGTATGTTTAGCCACCTCCTTTTTGCCTTAAATTTCACTTGAGATAATGAACCATTATTACTAGCGTGCAATAATAGCCCTTCCCGCTATCGGTCACTGCTTGAACATTTTGCAGCGATGTAGCCTGCGCCACCACTTCTGCGGTGTCAATCATCCCATTCCCGCCGCTCGCAAGCTCGCTGTCAAAGGCAGGAATAACTCAGCATTTTATAACACCGCAATGAGTCCGAAATTTCAATCCAAGTGCACACTGCGCCCCACACTCAAGGCCGAAACACGGCGAATTCGCGGGCACCACGCAACTTCCCACAACAGATCAAACGACTAAATGTAAACCCAGCCACTCCCACAGAGTGCTCTTCGCCGATTTCTACCATGGTTTATGGTAGAAATCGGCGAAGAGCACTCTGCCTGAACCACAAGCAACTGCTTCGTCCGGTGGCCATGTTTTCCGATCTTCACTACCACAAGATGGCGGCGCCCAGTAATGTCGTTCCAGAGATACGGCGCTCCAAAAATTGCCGTTTTTTCATCAGCTTGCACAAGTAGTTTGACGCCTCAGTACACTTAGGTATTTTTTTTACAGGACTTTGCAATGGTTTTCGATGGGAAAACTTTAAAAATGCGCAGAATATAACATGTGCAACCCGACATTATGACTTTCGAAAGAACTATCTCGGGGACAATTTCATGCAGGTTTTTTTTATTGGATGATCAATCTATTAATCCTTCACGAACACCATCACCATGGGGGTGCTAGAAAATTATGCCGTCAGTGAGCATTTTTCCCCAGCGAAACTGACGGGAGCTTTAAAACCCTTGGCTCTCAGACTGTTTTGGAGCAGTTTGGCGCAATTTTAGCCATTTTCAAGCTTTCGGAGCAGCCTGGCACAGGAAAGCAAATTTGTATCAAATGTGCACAATATGCGCAGCTGTCCCACCCCTGACTCAGGCCATTTGTTCTCCAATGCCTCCCACTGTAGGTTGCCCAGCACTCGTAAGACCCACTTAAGCATGAAAAACACAAAGAACCCTAGTCGTCTAAAGCTCTAGAGCACAGTGATGCAACCCATTTTCTCTCTAGTAGTTAGTTCAGCGGCTTCTGTGCTCCCGGGCGTTTCCTGCAGTGCAGAGTCCTTCCCCATGCAGGCAAGTCCGGAGAGTACAGCAGCCCCAGTGCGGCACCAGTGCAGCCCCAGTAGTGCCCCTCACCATAGGCACGGTGCGGAGGATGTCGTTGTACCACATGTCCGCCCTGCGGCAGACCTGCTCCACGGCCGCCTTCTCTGCGGCCAGGGCTGCGTGCAGAGACTCCTGCAGCTGGCTCTCCAGAACCTCCAGGTACCTGCGGCCATTTCGAGGGGGTCAAGCTGAAGCCACAGCGCAACAGAAACACACACAAGGACAAGCAAGGGACATACGCAGCGCTGACTTCCAACTGATAGTTGATTGACACGGGAAACATTTTTAACATACAAGATATAGTGACACAGCAGCTTAACTCTTTCGGGACCGCTCCATAGGCCATCGATCACATATGATCGATGGTTTCACGAGCCTGCAGAATACAAATTTTCGCTCGATGGAACACCTAGCGACATCTAGGAGATAGTTTGAAAACTATAGTTTTCTCTTTTGTGAAGTTTCTTTTTTTATCGCCAGGCGGCAACGCATCAGATATTTTATTCTGACGGGCAGTGGTTTAGAATGTAAACAAACATGGCGTCATACTCGCTGCGAGCGTGATAAGAAATCCGCCTCATCTCGTCTCGCATATCTTCGCCTTCTACTGTGGATTTTAACGATGAGAGTGGCAGTGAAGAGTCGGAATGCGGCTTTAGAGATCGGATTTCAGCTCGAGTGAGGATTCAGGTGTCGATCAGCCTGGAACATCAAATCGCGCTCAAAGGTGGGTGTTGGTTTCGGTTTCAATTGTCTCTGGAGTAGGTATGTGCGCTTGAAATATGTTCTGGCTGGTTTATATTTGTTCGCTAGGGTGTTAACTACCTATGGTGGTGATCTCCTGCCACCATCTCAGAAAGGGATCAAGTTTTCGCCGTGATGAGAGCCTGGCGTGTACCTGGGCGACGACGTAGCCATGGCCCTAGTGCCAAAGAGATCACGCACAAAACAAAAAACCAGTTACACCTAGCCGCATCAAACTTTCGCGATGAAGAAACAAAGCATTGTGTTAGATTTTGTATATCCTGAAATAACTTTATTCTTTTTTAATATTTTTATATTTACGCTTTTTTCTGTCTTTTTCTGTAGTTTTTTTACAAAGTTCTTACTTTGAGATTTTTTCATGGTTCTATCGTCAGTATTGAAGTAAAACTTGGTATTGTATGTCAAAGAACATATAATTAGCTGCATTTTCGTATATGCTAAGGTAGGATGGTGCCTTTGCTTTATGTAATAAAAAATTTGTAGCGAGACCTCACTTTTTCATCACTTTTTCGGGCGGTCCCGAAAGAGTTAACAGCAGATAAACAAGGTAATAAAACGCAGTACACTTTATCCATCTGCCGTTACCGCCCACTGCCGACACGTGCTTCGTTTAAGTAGGCTATTTCCGTCGTGGTTAGAGAGATTGATGGCACAATCTCTTCTGTTCCAATTATTTCCCTCGTGGTCTGATTGGCCCTTCTGCCCAACACCGTGCATTCTTTAAACTTCCGCATGCACTTGTGATTCCGACAAGTGCCCTGTCAGCCCCCCTTTCACACTGCAATCATGTTCCCGCAAGCGGTCATTTAGGCACCGGCCTAAATGACCACTTTTATTATCTTGTTTATCTGCTTTTAAGCCGTTATATCTTGCATGTATATAAATGTTTCCCGAGTCAATAAACTATCAGTTGGAAGTCAGCGCTGCGGGTGTCCCTTACTTGTTCTTGTGTGTGCTTTTATTAAGCAGTGTGGAACCAAGTAGCCCAGACCTTACCAGAGTGACAAAATATAACCCTGTTTAGCTGGGAAGAACCTGACTTTGCTCACTCTCTCAGCTCCATTCCAGCCCCCAAGGATGCCTCCTTAACCAAAAAAGAGCAGAGGAATGTGGAAAAACCTTCACATTTTGCGCTGCAGTGAAGTGTCATGGGCGCGAGTGGCATCGTATCAGCAGGCGCCAAGAAGTGGCTGTCAGTGCATTAATAACTGCACGTTCGCATTGAAGTGATGCGACCAAACGGAACCCGAAGTCCCACCTACAATCGGCCAGTCACGTTCCTTCACGGTGGCCTAGCTGATGGTGATGATGGTGGTCGGATTTTCTTTGGCACAAGGTCAGCTGGGGCAAAGAGCGCCAAACAAAACTAGATACCACACACACGCACAAAAAAAAACAACCTGTGAGCCATAATAACAGTAAAATCAACTAAAGGCAATGGTGATGGCTGGTGTACACGGCCACTTTTGATTATGCATGATAGGAAGTGAGGTCCAAAAGCTTTAACATCTGACAAATACTTCCAAATGCATTTGAAAGCAGTCATGGCATTGCCACCCAAAAACAACCATGGGTGGAGGGGAATGTGTTGTCTGTAGAGTGGGAAAAGTTTGTGCCATGTTGTGTCGAGTGCTTGCATGTGATTAGGATGTGGACTACGGACAGGCCCTTCCCACACCTGCCACACGGGGGTCTTGGAGACCCAGTGAGCAGGTGTGCGCACATCCCATGTGTGTGGCCTATCCGCAATCTAGCCAAGGCGATTTCTGTGCACCTGTTGCGTGTGCTGGTGGTGTATGGTCGCAAGTGTGGTTTAAGTGCAGTTTCTTGTATGTCTGTGTACTCCAGTCTGTTTGCCATTTTTGGGAAGGTGTTGTCTGACGTGTGGCTTGATGTCAGTGTACGGTACTGTTGTTATGTCAACTGTGTCTTGCAGTGCAGCACCGGCAGCCATTTCATCAGCAACCTCATTATCAACGATCCCACAGTGGCCTGGAACCCAGCATATAGTTATTTCGAGGTTTGAGGTACACACTGATAGAATAGCCTTAAAAATAACATTAATTGCATAGTGTTCGCTAGAGGACAGCGCACGTACAATACTAAGGGAGTCCGTGTACACAATGGACTTTGGAATTTCATGTTGGACGATGCGATATAAAACCATTAAGATACCGTATGCTTCTGCCGTGAAAATACTGTTCTGGACGTTCGTGGTTTTACAGACACACAGACACGAAAGTTCTGTCCATGCGCAGCAAAAGACACAGCGGTAGGAGTCTTTGACGAGTCACTATAAAATTCTGCACACCGGTACTTATCCTGCAGAAACAAGAAATGCTGCAGAATCGCAATTCTTGGTGCTCTGTTCTTATCAAGCTGCGTAAAAGACAGGTCACAGAACACAGGGCGGATATTCCATGGTGGTATAAAATCAGTGACAAGTGTCGATTGATTGTAGGGTTTAACGCGCCGACGCAACGCAGGCGATGAGGCGCGCCGTAGTGGAGGGCTCCGGATTAATTTTGACCACCTGGGGATCTTTAACGTGCGCCGAAATCTCGAACACATGGGTGTTTTTGCTTTTCGCCTCCATCGAAAACAGTGATAAGTGTCTTGCGAATGTCCAAAACAGGGACCTTGAGTCCAGAGGCTTCCTCTCTTACCCCAAGTGAAAAGGGCAGAGAAATGGAAGGACGATTTAAAAACAGTTGTTGTGAGGATGTATCATTAATGGTGGAATTAAAAGGGTGGTTAGTCACGGCCATGACTTTTGAGGTATACAGCAAATCCAAGTACATCCCCACTGGTGATGCAGGGAACACTTACTGCACTTGACGTACAGGCTCTGGACTGGGCTAGTGCGAAAAGCGCCACACGCAAGGCAAAGCTCCAGATGCAGCACTGGGTCGAGCATTTTTAGGACCGTTTTTGTTGCAGACCCATAAATGACACTTCCATAGTCCAATCGAGACCCCACCCGGCTGGTAAAAGTACGTAACAGTAGTTGCTTGTCCGTTCAAAAGGACTGGTGTGACAGGATTTTTTAAATTTTGATCGCTTTTAGGCATTTACGTTTGAGTTTTTTAATGTGAGGGATGAATGCAAGTTTTTCATCCATCACTACACCTAAAACTTGTGGTCCTTTCTAACCGGAATCAAAATTCCATTTAAAGTAATGTCTGGCTCCAGATGAATACCATGCTTCTTGGAGAAGACAACACAAGTGCTTTTTTCCGAACTGAGTTTAAAACCATTCTTGTCTGCCCAGCTAGAAAGTTTTTTGACACCGAGCTGTACTTTACGTTCACAGACTGACATCTGGACGTCGTCTGCATACATTTAATAAGAGATTGTATGCGGAAATGCCTTCTCAAGAGAGTTCATATGAACAGAGTGCAGCTTAGAACTCCACCTCGCAGGAGTCATTTTCTTGTACGTGTACTCTTGATAATGCACTACCGCCTCTTACATAAAATGTTCTCTCAGACATGTAATTAGCAAGGGTGTTTGACATATGGCCCGAAACACCAAATGAGTGCAGGTTACTGAGGATCCCACAACGCCAAGCAGTGTCATACGCCTTCTCAAGGTTGAAAAACAATGTTGCACAAAATGTTTATGAATGAAAGTATCCTTTATGTATGACTCAAGGGTGACGAGTTGGTTATTCATGGATCGCCCCACCCTGATACGAACCTGGCAGCTCTTGAGGAGACCACTGTACTCTAAAAAGTACATGAGCTCCCTTTTTACCATCTCCTCGAGAAGCTTGCGCCTCCTTTAGGAAAGCAGTCACCATAGCCTCCCCCCAAGATCTGGGAATGTGCCCCGAAAGCCACATTTTGTTGTATAGGTGTAGAAGTGTTTCAAGAGTGTGAGGTGTCGTTTCATGGTGCATGTGATGTCGTCTGCACCTGGAGCTGAAGGCTTACAAGTACTGAGAGACATGCTCAGCTCATGAAGTGAAAAGGGGGTGTTATAGAAGGCGGTCGCCTCATTATTATATCGCAAGGTCTTCTTTCTGAAGGTGTGCAGAATTGGACATGTGTCGGAAGTGTCGTGCAAGTGTGTTAGCCTGGTTTTCGAGTGTGCCCCCTGTGTTGCTAACCAGGGGCAGGCCGTGTGTCTGTTGTCCTTTACGTTTGCGTATTTGTGCCCAAACCTTGCGTGTGTCTGTGTACAGTTAAACCTGGATGTAATGAAGTTGACGAGAGGTCGCAAGTTCAGTGGCTCCGGTGGCCACTGTTTGTGCTTTCTCACCCAGCACCTATAAACACTTCATCACGCTTGGCTACAGCTTATGTTTGGGGGCTCGGGGTTCGCGATGTCGCCAATACTGTCACCAAGATTACTCAAGGCGCCCGTGGACGGGGTGGCCTAGTTTAGCGGCCGCCAATCACACAAACCAGAATGGCAGGGAGTGAGGACTACCAATAAAAAAAAAAAAAAAAAAACCTGCAGTGAAAGTGTTAGCGAACCAAATTCGTATTTTTTGTTTGTGGCCCCTTAAAGCCTCCGTTGGCTCCACACGCTGGGCCTTATCAGAGCTAGATCTCTTCGTGGCCCAGTTTCCAAGATGAGCCGGCTTTGGCCGCGCACACGAAAATAATCTCTGGCCAGTTGGCGAGGCTGAAATGGGGTGGGACGTTTTAGGCCGGGGCGCAGGTTCAGTTCAACCTAGACTGCGGCCCAAAACAGTGCGCATGTACAGTGGTGCTAATAAAATCGGAATGCGGACAGGAGGTATGGAACCAGATGTCGGGCCTTTCTGAAAATTGGTGCTACAAGCGCTACGGCTTTCGCATACAGTTAGCATCAGCTGCAGCACAACACGGAGACATCACTGGCACTGACCTCAAGCCCGCGGGGTCGAGAGTGCAGCCAGAGATGAGGGACGACTGGCGTGGTCGAGGCTTCTTTGTCCGAGGCATTTTCCTTTCTTTGGGAGCGGAGCCCGCAGCAGCAGCAGATGTCAGGCACGAACACGCAGGTACACTCGCCGGGACCCAGCTGTTATGAGAAAAAAGGGCAAGGAGAGGAATGCCGCAAAAAACAGCAGGCTATCACTGGACAGAAGGTATTTCTGCCGCTTTAGGGTAGTGCATTTGACCTCCTGTACTCAAACTTGGATTAACCCGTTCAGACACTGAACAACACTGAGCATTCTATTGTGAAACTAAGATTGCACCATCCAGTTCTTACCACCCCCTCCACGTTCTTTGCTACCTGGCAATAATGAAGGCAGAGTAAAGAGGCTGTGCTTTTGAACCACAGTGATGGCAAACACCACCTAGCCTGCTCGACTTACTTGGTGCCTGCCTGCTACCTATTCTCTTAACTGAGGTCCATACTTTCCCCCTTCGTCACACATTCAAGCTGACCTGAACTTGACAAGGCTGTCCCCGCCCCTTCAATGCTTTCTTTTTTTCCAGCTCTATAATGTGCTCGAGGAAAAAAACAGCCCAAAATAACACAAGGACTGTGCTGAATTTCCAACAGGCTTTATGGCGAATGAACCAACTGTGCTGCCAGTGACTCATCTGCACGTGCGTAGAAGTCTTAGTTCTTTCTCCATCAAGGCCATGCTGACACATACCTCACCAAGCGACGAAATTCCTTCCGATTTCACAACTTGACGTGATTGCCGTGTTCCTCCTAAAATGCGCTGGAGGCGAGATACGTGGAAGGCTTCTTGGCAAGCCATGGTTTGAACTGTAAGGACTGTTCGCCAGACTTTCAGAACACTTCCATCATTAGGAAGTGCACAACACGGCTGTCACGTCACATTGTGGAATCGGAACAAATTTTAATGCTTGTTAAGGCAGGCGTCAACATGGCCTCTATCAACTTGTCTGAAAAAGAACTAAATTTCTACGTATGCACAGATGAGTCGCTGGTTGCACAATTATCCATATATTGTGGTTCATACGCAATAAAGCCAGTTGGAAGTTCAGTGCAGTCCTAGTCTTCTCTCTGTCGTCTCTTTTTTTGTGATTTTTTTTTGTTCGCTCATGTACCAACACCCCCGGTTTTCCACGTTATTTCAAATTGCAGCGTGCCAGTTACTGCTTTCATGATTGGTGAAACCAACTGCTTCAAGAAAGGGGACGTTCCCTCAATTTCAGGCTGGATGGGCAACATAGAACGCCATTATAAATACACTTATTTGTTACTAGATCGTTTCCACAGCAGCCATATGCTAGAATCTGTTATGCAAGGATTACAGCAGCTAGGAACCAAGTGTAAGTACCAAGGTATGACTTCCACCATACGGGTCATAAAAGCAGCTAAAAGCACCGGGGTTGAAATGCAGAGACCATTGCATGTACTCTGCAAGTACTTAGTAGAAAGGCAATGCATGCCTAACAAATAATGGAAACCAATGAAGCTGAATGTATGCCCGAATACGACTTGAACGTCCAGGGGATCGTGTGTGCACTTTATAATCAAAAAGTAAGATATGGTAAAAACCTTAGTCTTTTTTTTTTTTGGTTCAGCTTTCTGTTGGTTGATGTGCTTAGTACCTTTAGGCAAAATAATAACTTGCACATGAAATGCAGAGCGGTGTATGAAAGGATCAAAGCTGCTCATAAGAAGTCAATATAAAACTTGGTGCGATGGTACTGCTGTTGTGAACGACTTCTCTAATTAACAACTCCTGACGTCAGTTCTCAGGTTATGGTAAGAGGGTATGTCTCTTGCCACGCGCGTGGCACAAGCCACGCCCCCCCCCCGAAACAGCTGCTGCCACGCAGAAGTGACGTCAAGCTAAGGTAATCACATGACTTCCTGTGACGTCACAAAACAAACGTCATATTTAAGTCATTTGATCATGTCAGCTTTTTGTGTTAACGACGACGGCAGCAGGGTGTTCACGTCTTGTGTCCCGGTGTTCTCCGCCCGTGGTTCGAATGGCAGGCCTGACGCATCGTTACGTCCTTATCTCCCTGTACAGCGGCTGCCTCGCGGCGCTTTTTTCTCGTTGGGAGGTGTGCTTGTAATTATTTAGATTGGGTATTTTTTGTGAACTTGCTGTTGCACGTCTTGGTAAGCCTAACGCATTGTTTTCTGCATGCTGCTTCGCCCCGCTGTTTACATGCTCCTAGAACTGCCGTGTTGTCGTTTAATATTTTCTAAGTTTTACGTTGTCTTGCAGTTCGCGTGCTATCGGCTTTACGCGCCTGCATTTGTTGTCTACTTGTGCCTCGCTTCTTCCATGCCAAGCCTTGTGTTCTGATTCTGGAGTGGTGGCTAAATTATAAGACGTGGGGATCAGTATTTTCCATCGCGTCGCGCCGTGGCTAACGAGGTAGCTGTCTTTGATGACATGCCAACGCGAGCGACGTAGTGTCAGCGTGTGCACAAATCGAGTGTCGTCAGGTAGCGCACGGCATCATCGAACGCAATCCGACCTCGCATGTAGCTTCTGCAATTTTTCCCCCGGGGCAGTAGCTACTATCGCCGAGAAATGTATCCTGACTACTCCGCGGAAACGATCTGTGCACGCAGCGCTGCAGAATCCGTGCAGGGAGCGCAGCTTCATTTCCGTGGGTGGAGCCCAACTGCCCATCCAAAGATATCTACTCAAGATACCTTGTGCAAGAACTGGAGCCAAGGCCACGTGCGTGGATGTGAATGTCTGTCGGTGTTTGTGAACGTTGCAGTACAGCTGGAAGGTGTATGGATCATGGGTGGCTTTAACAATAACATGACTGCTGAACGTACTTTTGCTCTGGTATCAATGAGCAGCATGTGAGCATTGAAAAGTGCTTCACTGTTGACATTTTTCTTACACAAAAGCAGGCCATGTTAAGGCCCCCTGGCAAATATTCATGAAAAACACTGGACCAAAAAGCTGCCAACACATCGAAACCATGTTGATCACGGCAGCTTTCCTAGTACTTCAGTACCGTTTATCAGCGCTGTGTTTTTTCCCCCCAACTAGTAAACTATCCCAGCGTTGCGCCTTAAGCCAGAAAACAAACACTTGCTTGTCAATGACAAGTGATCTGCCAAACTTCCGTGTCTATGCAAAAAGTGAGTAGCTCTACTTTCTGTGCACTGTTTGTGGTGTGAAGCTCCGTTTCTAAACAAAATGCCAGGGTTCTTCTGGAAGATGCACAGCATTAAAACCTCAACAAAAAAGGAATAAGCAAGCGATACTTTCTTGCACTACACTAGAGTCCTGCGGGAAAGCCAAACCAGCAAGTGATCTTTTTCTACACAGCGCTGCAGAGGAGCCAAGAAAAAGATTCCTTTTTGCGGACACCAAAGCTACGCTGGAAAGCCAAAATGTGTGGTGTCTGTTACTGCAGATTAGCTGCAAGACGGGCATGTGAATGTATTGCAATAAGGCATTTATGTTCACGCAAAGATTAATGAACCAGGCTGGCGGGGTAACAAAATCATTGAGTGAAGTTACAACAAAATGTTATGAAAAATGATATAATACTGTTTGCTATAAATAGCAATTAAAGGTATAAAATGGTTTTGACACTAGTTAAGTGGCCTGTTGGAAATCATTGGCAAAACCTAAAGAGCAACATTTTATACAGCTGCAATTGAGAAATAGCAAAGCGTGGTTGGGGCCTGAATTCAGCAGGCATGATCCAGCTGAGAATGTATAATTGCAGAGCAAAACAATAATAAAGGCCTAGGGAAAAGGTGAGCTTAGCTGAGTTACCACCAAGGTATTTGGTAGAGAGAATAGTTACAAAAATAAAGAAGCAACATGGGAAGCTTTATTTTCCCTGACTTCAGTTTATCAGCACTGAGCTTCATGTTCTGCATGTTCCATTGAAGAATGTTACACCTGCATGAACTCGGCACATCACATTTTACGGTTTAACACAGTTTACTTCGAACATAGGTAAACAAGAGAATATTGCATAAGCAGTTCATTTATACGTGAAATAGAAACAGCAGGGTTTTTAAAACGAAGCCCGTAAGTGTGCTGAATGAAAGGGACCAATGATGAGTTTATGTTGTTACTAATAACAAATTTCAACGACCTTTGCAGAAAACAAACCCCTTCCATGGAGGAACTGTGCATAATCATAAGATTTTTTTGATAAAAGGTTGTAAATGCCCTGTAAATGTATGTGAAAAGGTATTTTAACGCCCTAGTCGTGGCCTGTGAGTCATCGGCGGTTTTTTCTGGTGTTTAGATGATCAAGGGCTGTTGTACGGGAACTACCTTCTCTTCTCACTTTGGTCACCATCTTTCTTAGTCACTGCATTCATGTGCTTGGTCAGGCAGCTAGCAAGCGAAGATGACAGTCGGCACCAACAATCAGCCGAGTTCCTTCAGGCTGGGACAATTGCTGGAGAGGCTAAACAATGTTTTTAAAATCCCTAACTGAGAGCTTCCACTTCTTGTTTTGTTAAAGAACATTTAGGCAACCCTTCAAGAACTGTCCAAAATAACAAAAATGACTATTGTGCCCGTTAAAATCTACACACAGTGAACGTTTGCGTAAAATCTATCTATGCGAACCTACCCTTTGAACCTGCTTAATGTTTAGCAGAGACTCACTCCATTGGCTGTTTTATGGCACTGTGTGGGTGGGCAACTGGTTTCCACCTATGTAGCCTGTGAGCAGCGCTAGTCTCGTCCTGTCAAATGTTTTTGGAGACTAGCACTACCCTGCAGTGTACGAGCCATGGATTCCTTGGGTTGGCCATGGGAAATTCTAGTGAATCGTTACAAGCCACCAAAGGAAGTGAGCATTTGTTTATCGACCACTGTTTTGTGGCCACGAAAAGTTTCATTCATTAAGAAGACTAACAAATGACATCAATTTTATTGCAAACATCAAACAAATAATTGGTATTACAGAAAATGTGTAAAGCAGCCGGAGCTCCATAGCCACTTTAAAGCTGTTTCTACATGCGATCACACAATCTTGTTTGTGCAACTAACCGATACTGACCTATTCCACTGCAAAGAAACATAACTGGGCGATTGCAGTGGGGCCACTAGTTCTGTTTGATCATATCCCTTGAGTGTTTACGTACAGTTAACATACTGATGACTGTGTTTATAGTGCATGCACATATAACACCAATATAGTTTGAAATTGGGATCTTTTTCACCATTTCTTTTTGTTAAATTCGCCCCATGACAGCCTTGACGTTTGCCTATCAATTACATTTGCAGCATGCTCGCTGCTTATACCTGTTTACACAAACAATCCGTAGATGCTTTCACGTTCCAGGCACATCTTAAGATTCTATTTGACGTTGCTTATTGAGCCTTTGCAGAACCCATAGGTTTTCATATGCTGGAGTGCATGTATGTGTATTAGACATGATGGCTGGCGAAGTGTACACCCTTCCTATTACCGTCTGTACAGCCTCTTCTTTGACCCTACCGTCTGGGTGCCCTAAATTAACTTCCTTTGCATGAGGGACTCAGTCTGGCCAACACGGCGTATACCACGGTACAGTGAGACGTGAAAGTTATACCAGTGCAGTAGCTACGAGATGAAGCGCCTAGCTAGTCTACCTTTCGAAGGTCACAGGTCCTAAACTGTCGTAGAATCATGTATTCTACTACAAACTCTTTGGTTTCTACTAGGAAATCTTTTCAAGCTCTGAATATCACGCAATTATGATGCTTGTGGCGCATGCTCAAAAGACTTTTCTGCTCATAAAACGTATCGTGGGTGTAAAACAAATTTTAAGCTACAATTTCGCCCACTAGAAAATAAGAACTTCCCGATTTTCGGAAGTTTTCCTTGCTAATATTTCAGAAGAGGAGATCTACTGTAGTGGTACGTACGCGGTACATGTGTGGGGACACCAAAGATTACCTTTCCTATTCTTGGTGCAGTTGTCTGTAATTGTAATGCGCACATGTGCCTAGTAAAAAACAGTTGCCGCCACTACCCTTCGTCCTCGGCACTGTACATTCCGCTGATCTTTTGGCGCTGCTAAGTTGTCTTCATTTCGAGAACACACACCGCGATTCCAGGTCGCCCATTTAAGCATTCTGAACTTGCCGTGGTGCAAAGTGTTGATAGCAGATGCCGCCGTGCCGACATGCGTCGGAAGGTTTACAGAATTACGCTCGGACGGTGTCTTTTCTTGTGTGGAACGTAGCTTGTTCGAACGGGGCCAGTCGGCTGTGCGATGTCGTCTCACGTACGCTGAAACTGTACGCAGGTACCATCGGCGTACACCAAGCATAACCAAGCGGTCACAGGTCAACATTACTCGAGAGCGGCTATTTTGCTGCGGTCTGGAAAGGCTGGCTGGGTCCCCACGCAATACATAATCACAAGCAACTTTCTCACGTTTTCAGATAGTGCTTCTAACAATATGAACTCCGGTTTATCTACGTTGTCGGCCCGAGAAAATTGGAGTTTCGTCCCGCTTTCGGATACGCGACTCCATGTACGCGATACGGCAGCTGGCAGCAACAGCAGCATCGCCGGCTGCTCCCGCAAGAACAAAAGGCAAGGTCCTCGGAGGCGTTGCCAAATCACCCCCCTACCCGGCTGGGTAAAATCAAGACAGACTGATCAGTTGCAGTTGCGAAACGACACCAGCGAGGATTGCTGTACTGGATGGGAGCAGCCTGTCTTGATTTTTACCCAACCAGCCAAACCGCTTCCGCTCACTGACTAGCCAGCGTCACTATCAATAATTAACAGTGACTCTCGCTAGTTTTTTTTTCTTCTTTTTTTTTTTATTGACTCTGGCTAGTCAGTGAGCGGAAGCGGTTTGGCCGGTTGGGTAAAAATCAAGACACACTGCTCCCATCCAGTACAGCAATCCTCGGTGGTGCCGTTTCGCAACTGCAACTGATCAGTATGTCTTGATTTTACCTAACCGGACAAACCGCTTCCGCTCACTGACTAGCCAGCGTCCGAGTGCGGCAACATGGGTCGAAGGGGAGGGGGGTGATTTGGCAACGCCTCCGAGGACCTTGCCGTATTTCGGACTACACTACACAAAATAATGACAATTATTAATGTTATGACGTCTTCATGACGTCACGCGTGGCAGCAGCCACTGCGGGGGGGGGGGGGGGGGCGTGTCGTGCCACGCGCGTGGCACGAGACGCTGCCTATGGTAAAAAGGGTGGGTGTTCATAGTAGACCACAAAAATTGACGGCATACATAACAAACAAGTCAAGCTCTACAAACCAGGACATGGTAATAAAAACGAAGAAAAGTGTCGATACCACAGTCAACAGTCGGACAACCAATGCTCCAAAATTTGCGATTTCAAATTCTTTGATTACAGGCCTCGGTAGTTAACTCCAGTCCGCGACTATACGAGTGCGGAAAGACAAGTTTATTACGTCGTATCGCGGTTACAAAATGAACGCAGTTCGTTCGGTAACTACACGAAAGCGACAGTGAAGACCATTACCACCGGCGAGGAGTGCTTTCCCGTCTTCATCTTAAAACAAAAGACCGCAGAATGGCAAAAGGAAATGGGAGGGGCTAGTCACGGGTGAAGTATTTCGCACATTCGCTTGAAAGTCCGCTCCTGTTACAAGAAGACTCGGCTGCAAAACGGATTTCAGCCCTACTAACGGCGAGTTCTACTAATAGGTTCGGACTGTGAAGACAACAAACCGAGGCTTCGGCACCGTTGGGCAGCCGCACAGGCCACGAAACAACGAACGCTTGAGGATTACGAATATTAAAATACGCTCACCTAAATCGGTGTCATTCCAACAGTAAGCACCCACAATAAAACCGATGCGATAGCCTGTGGCAACCTCCGTATCCGTTGGCTGGCTTGGGCACCAAAGGACCAAAGCCGCGCGCTGCACAGTGCACTGTTTGCGCGGCTACGTTTGAAAACCTTGTTTTGTCACTGCGCACGCGCACCAAGCGACAAAAACGTTTTCAAGGTTCTATACAATGAACCGTGCACCAGCATACACAAAATTATAATTTTATTTTGCTGTTTTTTAGAGGCTCACATTAGCAATATTTGTCTAAGATAGTAAAAAAGAAATACTCTACTGACTGTATGATAGCGCCCTCAACCTGAATGCATTGCCCAAATCTCAAATGCAATCGGATAGCGCGTACAGCGCGCATTTCGAACTTCGCCTGTTTCGTGTTTAGTGCCTAAAATATATAGTTTTGGTCAGTGTGGTCTCTGTTATTTGCCGTTTACTGCTTCAGAGCAGCGCCGTACCATATAATTCTTACTTACAGGGCCCTATTCTATTAACTCTATGGTCCAGATCGGCGGAGCCATAGATGGGCGGAGCGAGCCGCTGCCGCCGCCGGCGACCTGCCGGGAAAATCCCCTTCGCTCAGCGTTGGCGAGAGCCACAATTCGTTCTTTGCTCACTTTGTGTTTCTTCGTTGTGAAGTGAAATTTATCGCTGCTGAGACGTAGCGCGCAAAGACCGCAGTGCTGTACGACCCTCCCGTCGTCTGAGTTCGCCATCCCGAGAGCTTGTTGCTATGACGACGACAAACGCTACTTTGCCAGGCATAAGAGCTGAAAAATCGTCCTGCTATCTCAAAACTAAGGCCCGTTTTCGATTGAAACTTTGGGTGTGTGTTAAGAATGGGCAAATTGAAGGCGAAATCAACAGCTTTAGAAAACATGACATCGCACCGAGAAATCAGCGACGGAAGCTGTTTTCGCTTCGAAGCGGGAGGGGTCAGGGCGACGCCATGTTAGTCAAATCAACCGGACAGCAAAGGATGATGGGATACGTGGTGGGCTCAGTCATCGCCTCCTGCATTTTTACAGGAGGCCATGACCATGGCTCCCTGTTCTGTGGCTCAAGTAGAGTGAACTAGAATACCAAGTATTCTAGTTCACTCTAGCTCAAGTAATGGCGGGACTCGGCTTCACAAATGTGACGTCAGGGCCTCTCCTAACCTTTTCTTTCCTCCATGGTTACAAGTTTATGGCGTGATCACAGAAAAAGATGGCCGCTACCATCGCTTGTAGCGAAGCGCTACGCCTGATAACCACGGAGCGCACCGATGTCGCCGATTCACTCATTCGTCAATCTCGACTTCAATCAGCGCTGTAATGAACCAAAAAGTCACTTTTCTTTGTTATTTTTATCTTGAGTTCGATTATGTGGCTCAGCAGCTTACTTGGAGGTGTCTGGACAGATCGGAGTTCTCTGCGATTGCACGAAAGAAGTGCCACGGGGCTTCAACGCTTTCTTTATGAAACGTACTCAGGTAAGAGAATAACCATGTCGTGTTATGGCTGTGTTGCATTCAATACAAATGGTTAAGCGTTTGTTTACACTTGTTTCGTTTGTCGTAAAATGTCCAAGCACTCCGGCACTACGCTGGCAGATCAGCCGGCGAGCCGACGCTGAGCAGACGACTCATCTCTTTGCCGGAAGTGCGTGAAAAAGTCGCCCAATAGCAGGATGTCTAGCTCATGACGAACATCTGGGAATTGATGACATAGACATCTGAAGATGGCGGCGTCCAAAAACACGAAGGGAAGGGGGAGAAAAAAGCGACAAACTGCAACAAAGATGCTGAGCTTTCCGCTGCGCGTAAAAGAGTAATACTTGGCACAGATGACGTTGACGACCCAATCTAACGATTGCGCTAGTTCATTTAGTGTGCTCAAAACAGTCTTTCAGGGCCCTTTTAAGTTGTCGCAATAGCAAATCCGGGCCTTGACACGGATCCTCAGCCGTCTGGAAACAGGAGCGAAAAATTACATACACCAGCTAGAAGCACTTCTGCGAAGCCAGCAGCCGCCATAGCTGAGAAAGGCTGTACTGGCCAAAAAAGAGGCCTTAAAGTGCGTCTCCAAAACCGGCAAAACATGCTTTTAAAATGCTTATTGGGGGCAATTGCTTGCCAAATGAATAGTGACTGCGTGGTTGTACGCTTTCATGCCATTGTATACTAGACGTGCAGCTATATACGCATCTCATTTATTCCTTGCAAAATAAACTTCTTTGAGGTTTCTGCCAGTCGGTTCATCAATTTGCAATGGGAACCAAGAATGTGTGCCGCCTGGCAATTTGTGCTGTAAAAGGCTTTGTAGAAACACAGTTTTAGAAAACCGAAAACATTGCGAAAGGGAAGACAAACTTCTGTAAAGATATATAAAAGGCAGTGTAACCCGAAGTGCGCTCGTTCTGTTTCACATTGCCGATAATCGCCACGAAAATGGGCGGTGAAGAAGACTTGTGCTTGAAAAAAGTGTGGTTTTCATATATATGTCAACCTAAAATTACAAAGCATATCATCCATCCCTTGGTGAATAAAACGGCTTCAAAGTTTCTGGCAGCAATATTAATAGCTCCCGAAACTTCCAAACATAACACGATTTGATGCAACGGGCGACGTCATTTCGACGAAACGGCGTTGGATGAATCGGCTTCGATGAAACGGACATGCCTTCGATGAATCGGCATTCGACGAAACGGTCTTCGATGAATTGTCGCCTACCCTGCAACATGTGGAGGCCGCAATGCACATGCACTATGACGACGTAGGGTCAGCATGCAAGAAATTATTTTCTCTATTTCTGCTGCGTTTCAATGTCATATCAGCGATAAGTACACATTACTGAGTCTAGACTCTGCTAGAGTGTGTAGTTTGTATCAATCCGTGTTGCGGGGCAGCGTAGACTTGCGGGGCCGCTCATTGAAATACTCCACTGCGGGGCCGCTCATAGCACGAAAAATTACAACACGAGCGACAATGTACAACTTAAACTTTATTGAAGAAGTGACATGTGTTTAATGCCGTTATCATTTCGAGGTAAGCCTAACAATATCATCTGCTTAAAGCACAGCACTTTGACGCTTTTTACGTATCACCACACTTTCCACACGGCCTGTCAGGGCCTAAAGTTAGCTTGATAATATTAACTGAGGTAAAGTAAACAGACCTGTACCGTACTTACCCGATTCTAACGCGCACTTTTTTTCCGGAAAAATAGGTCGAAAAAGCGCATGCGCGTTAGAATCGGATACGAAACCGAAACTGCCGAAACAGTGGAAATTTCGTCCCACCCATCGCCATCGCCAAAGCTTTTAGCAACAATTTTTCGGACGCAGGCAGGAAGCATAGGTGCCTAGGCTTTTCTATCGGCGTTCGTTCCACTTGCGCGCTTGATAACAGCAATGGCAGCAGCGGCTCTCTCGCGTTCAAAACGAGCGGTCGGCTGAAGCATGCGCCTCTGGAGAAGCTCCCGGGATGGTCGTGCGAGGCGTTCCGAACGTTCGTTCAGAAGTGTGGCATCACGACCGCACTTGACGGCACCGAGGACGGGATGTTGTGGTCAGCGGAGAGCGACGAGGAGTGAGATGAGTGATATTACTTCGGGAAATAAATCGCCCGTTTCTCTCGCATTCGTTTTTCATGCTCACAAAGTTCCGTGCGCGTTACAATCTGAGATGCAACTTTTTTCGGTTTTTTTGCCAGGAAAATCGGGTGCGCGTTAGAATCGGGGGCGCGTTAGAATCGGGTAATTACGGTACTTGTTGTTTTTAAAGCGAAAACGGCAAGTTCCCGTTCTGCTAAAGCCCGTCGTTGTTGTAGTTCTTGTCCTGTCAAGAAAATTGCTGTCTCTGTAAAGTTGGTTCAACCTAACTGAGCTTAACCAAACACAAGTACTGTACAGCGAACACCTTATAAGTAAAAAAGAGGGGGGGGGGGTTGAGAGCGACCCGTTATCTGACCAAAGAAGGTAACCTCACTGAAGCATACTTTACGAAACCCATCTGTGCCTAACTTAGCGTAATGCAGGCCCTGTGCATCAACCAATTCGCTTCGAAATTGGGGAGAAAAAGTGAGCGGCAAACATTGGATAACAAAAGCCCGACCAATGAAAACTTGTGATATTTTAAAACAACTACAAAAACGTCTCATTACGTGCGGTTTGAACCCATCCTCTGGTTGGACAAGTGAACATGGTACCTCAACGCTGTAGAAATAGACGGCCATACAAGTTATCTGCTTTTAGTGCGCCGCAGGTGGTGTGTTTGGCCAATCCCAGGGGACTGCCAGACGAAACTAGCCCGCGAAAATCTTGTGGCTGCTGGTGTACAAAAGCAGGTATGTATAGAACACTGCACACATACTCAAGATAAAAAAAATTACCACACATTTCTACACCGTTTCACGTACGTCACGTGATATTATTAACACCAGCAGTGTTATGTGTTTATTTTATGTTTCACTTTATGTTTAAAGTGAAACAACAATGTTTCATGTTATTTCAAGAAAAAAAAAACATCCGTTAAGCATTCCACGTCAGCTCTACCTTTTCACGGTATTTGTGGCGAAACCACTCAAGATAACCTCGCGAAACCTATCACAGGGAGCGCCCGAAGTTCTCCGACACCGAGGGACACCAACCCCTGGAGGTTTGGACCAAGGACCGGCCTTTTTGAGCCGGCTTCCCTGCCCTAGGCTGGAGCCAGCGCTAACCCTAACTGCAGCTTCGGTGCACCGAGGTGGAACGACGGCGGCGGCCTTGCCCTAGCCGCTTCCACCCCGTCTCCGGCATCCATCGAGGCTTCAGGCGACTTCCCCCGAGAGCCGGAGCAGCGCAATGGACGGCATCGAAGTGGAGGGTGAGCCAATCTCACCGGAAGATATCACGGAGGAAGCTGGGTGGCTAGTAAGCCACCGCCGGCGAGGCGCTCGCGCCCTTGTAAAGCTGAGCCCAACAGCAGAACATCCTCTCGAGCAAGGCGCCGTTGGCTCTCGTGAGCCGGATCGAAAGCCGCGAGCGCAACAGTCACTACGAAGACAGAATCGGGCGCCGCGTCAACCGCACTTGCCGAGTGAAGATATAAAGATAGTGCTCCGGCCGAGAACAGGCCTCGATGTAACCAAAGTCAGCCACGCGGGGCTTCGTGACGGGGTGCTACGTGCCACCGGCCTACCTACGACGAGGCAGTCGAGGATCTCCTCCGCATTAATTCGGAGAAAAATATCATCGTTGCGAGCACACCAAGCATGCAACGTGCCCAAAAAATACAACGACGTGAAGGCACTCCACATCGGAGGAAAGATGTACGAGGTCACCGCGTATGCGGCACCACCGGAGGACACCGTCAAGGGTGTAATTCATAATATCCCAGACTACGACAGTGCCACAGACATCACTAACAGCCTGGTGTACAAGAAAAATCCCACCATTCTTCAGGCAAGACGAATGGGCCGGACCAACTCAGTCCTTATCGTTTTCGAGGGTAAAACGGTCCCGCACTACATCTACTACCGCGGGGCCGAGTACCGCTGCTTCCTTCACAAGAAGCGCCATGAAATCTGCGACGGATGCGGCCGACTAGGACACCGCGTGGATGTCTGCCCAGCCCCGGATAAGAAGATATGCAAGCTCTGCGGCGAAGAGACACCGGGCGAGGACCACTCGTGCGCGCCCAAGTGCGCACTCTGCGGCAAGGACCACGCCACCGGGGACAAGAAATGCCGACTCCGCTATCAAACCCCCTACGTACTGAAGAAGCGCAAGTGGGAAGGAGCAGCAAGACCGCCGACAACAACAACACGGTAATCCTGACGGAGGCAACTCGTCAAGACTTCTTAAATCTGGTGGGGCACTGCACAGAGGCCGTGGAATCGTTCAAGCTCCTTCCCCCGGTTGCCCCAAGAAGAGCGGCAAAGCAGGCGAGACACAGGCCGCTGAACGGGAATCCGGGAACCCCTCCGCCCAGGGCCGTAGCTGTTCGCGATCATCGTCGCGTCCGTCGCCAACCGAGCAAGAGGGCCGGAGCCTCCAGCGGCGACCATCCCGATCCACGTCACGCGGCGGCGAAAGGACCACCCACAACAACCACAAAAACAAGGTGAGCTGGGCAGCCACGGTCTCCCACGGTACAAATGAGCTGAAGGGTAGGGGCACACTGGATCAAAACATTTGCGACTTAGACTCCAATTCGCGTTCCGAACTTACCCGAATCCGCCAAATGCTAGAGATGGTTCTCTTGGAGAACCGAGCGCTCAAAGCAGAGCTAGCTCAACTCAAAGGCAGTCCAGCCCAATCTAATTCCACCCACGCCCCTACTACCGCTGAACAGCACCCCCAAGCTACCGGCAGCGCCGACCCCGTGGCCCGCAGAATTGCCAGAGCCTACCTCCGCAAGCGCGATGGACATTACCGGCAGCTCCGACCTACCGGTGGCCTCGGAAATATTGGAGCGCAACTACGGAAGCGCGATGGGTACAGTCCATGCTACCTCTCCGCCGCAGAAACGCAGGGCCACGGAGTCACAACCCGAAAATCAGACCGCACCCCCCGGACCTGACAGTCAGGTTCAGTATGTCACTCAGACCATGCTCCAGAAATTCGGGGACCGGCTCAGTGAAATCCTTTGTCAGAACCTCAATTCAAAATTCGACAACATGCTTGCCAAATTCGCAGACACTATTAATGCTAAGATCGCCAGTCAGAACGCGCGCGTCACAGCCCTCGAAAACACCTCTCTGAGACCGATGCGCGAAGGGGGAGCGGGACCCATCAAGCCCACCAAACCTTACTTCCGTCCATCCTCGGCGGACAGTTTCAAAAATCCTGCGGACCATGCTTAATTCCCTTAATCAGACCACCCGTAAGCCTGACGAACTTACCGTCTGGCAATGGAACTGCCGAGGGTTTCGGCGCAAGCGAGCGAACCTCGAACATCACATAAAACTTAACCACTCGGACGCCCTTTCCTGATGTAATTTGCCTCCAAGAAACTGGCGCTTCTGCCAGGCTCCAAAATTACAAATCCTTCTCCGACAAGGAGGAAGACACAGCCGTAGCATCATCCAATTAAAACCGGCTGTCACCACCCTCGTTAGGCGCAACCTCACGGCCATTCGCCACGAGACCGGCGCGGACACAGCGTCGGCGGGCTCACGTTCTCGTAGAGTTAATTCCAACCCGAAAAAAAAGGACTGTGGTAGCATGTTTGTCCTAAACGTATATAGCCCCCGCCCAAGAACAAGTCCAAATTCACCAACCTCCTTAGGAAAACTCTCGAAATCTCCCGTGGCCACGCTTTACTTATTGTAGGCGACTTCAATGCCCACCATACCGAGTGGGGATACAAACGGGACACCGTTAAGGGTCGTAGCCTTTGGGCTAGACGCCCAACAAGAAGGTCTCAGCCTTGTTACAGACCCATTGTACCCAACCCGAATCGGCAATAGTGTGAGTGGAGACACGACCGCCTGACCTATGCTTCACTAAAACATGCGGAGAGAGGCCACGTGGCTTAACACGCAAGAAAATCTTGGTAGCGACCATTACATCGTAACCATCACAAGCGTTTTCGGCGGCGTTACGCATAAATCTTGGAAAAAAACGCTTCGACTGGTCGACTGGGACGCGTTTCGAAAAATTCGTGCAGCAGAACGAGCTTCCCACTCTGACTCAAAATTCGACTCGGGAGCGGCAGAGATAGTCGATATTGAGGCATGGGCTGATCAACTACGTCGAGATGCTGACACAGCTACCAAAAGTATACCCGCAAGAGGCAGGCCTGTTTCAAGCAGACGCACGGCTTCTTCACATGTGGGAGGTCAAGAACAGTCTACGACATCGACTCAGCAAATATAAACTAAATTCGCAACCTGCGTCGCCGGCTTGCCCGACTTGACAGGGAAATCGAAGACTATACTCAGCAACTCTTGCGACAAAAATTGGCACGCGGCTTGTGATCGCATGGAGAAAGAGATCGGGATGGCTAAGACATGGCGGATCATGCGTTGTCTAATAGACCCTGACAAAAGTAAGACCACGCAACGACACAATCTAAATATTGTCCTCCACAAATTTAACGGAACCAACAAACAGCTTCTCCAGGCCCTTCAGGATCTCTACATTGCCCCTTCGGCTACCGAAACGCTCCCCCCTTACTCGGAGAGCGATAACGCCTTCCTCGACAGTCCCATCACCTTAAGCGAGGTACGGGATGCCGTTGCGGCCCTCCGGATCGGCTCAGCGCCGGGGCCGGACGGCATAACAAATAAGATACTCCGCAACCTAGATGACGACTCCATCGAGACTCTCACGCGCTACTTTAAGGTGTGGTTGGGACGCGGGCCACATTCCCGCTCAATGGAAAACGGCCAACGTAACCACCATCCCAAAACCCGGAAAAAAAGCTCCAAATTGAAAACCTTCGTCCAAATTCCCTCACCTCTTGTGTAGGAAAACTTCTGGAGCATGTAATCCTAAACAGGATCAACGCCTACATAGAAAAAAATTCTTTATACCCACACACCATGATTGGCTTCCGCCCCAAACTCTCGACACAGGATGTGATGCTTCGACTGAAACACGACGTTATTGACGGAGCGCGCTCCTCGTCAACAGATTACTCGTGCCGTCCTCGGGCTCGACCTCGTTAAAGCCTTCGATAACGTCAAACATTCGGCCATCCTAGAGAATCTCAACAGCCTGGGGATCGGAAGGAGGGTGTACAACTACATTCGCAACTTCCTCACCGATCGAACAGCAACTATCACTATTGGCGGACTTAAATCAGACAAAATTCACCTAGGCAGTAGGGGAACCCCTCAGGGTTCGGTTCTTTCCCCCTTCCTTTTCAACGTGGCAATGATCGGTCTGCCCAATCTCCTCAATAGCATAGAAGAGCTCCAGCATAAGTCTTTACGCCGACGATGTAACACTGTGGGTGTGCGGCGGTAGTGACGGTCACATTGAGGACACTCTCCAGCAAGCCATAAACACAGTCGAAAAATACGTTACACCCCGGGGCCTCAGCTGCTCACCCGAAAAATCAGAGCTTCTTATCTACCGTCCCACCAGTAGAGGGAGGAAATCTACTTCCACTCCCCCTTCAATCCAACTTTTTGCCGCCAGTTCGCACCGCATTCCCATCGTCTCGAGTATTCGCGTTCTTGGGCTTCGAATACAAGCGAATGGACACAATTCCGAATCGTTGCTAGCGCTCGAAAAAGTTGTGCAACCAAACAACCAGGCTAATATCCAGGATAGCTGGTCGCAACCACGGAATGAAAGAAGCCAACCTCCTACGCCATCGTGGCAGGCCTTTGTAATAAGTCGGGTGGACGTACGCCACTCCGTACCATCCGGCTACAGCGGGCAGAGGCAATTAAAAATACGAACGCTCTCCTCCGCAGAGCCTACAGCGAGCCATCGGTCTCCCACTAAACACGTCCACCGAGCGATTTGAGGCCCTGGGCCTGACAAATAGTCTGGACGAACGATCGAGGCTCAACGGCTAGGGCAACTCGTACGGCTGACCTACAGCACAACGGGGCGCCACATACTCGACTCGCTGGGGTATAGCTCACCCCCACAGTGCTCCTCTAGTGTCGCGATCCCGTCACCATACAGAAAAATATTCAGGTCTCTCCGCTCCCGCGTTAATATGCATCCTACACATAACAGGGAGCGGCGAGAGGCCCAGAGCCCGTGCCCTGCAAAAGACGCTTTGCGAAAGTCGAGAACGTGCTTATGCGGACGCGGCTGATTACGCTGGTCGCGAGGCAATGGCCATAGCGGTGGTCAACAATCAGGGCAACACCATCGCCTCCTGCTCTATCCGAGCGAGAGACTCGGTGGTTGGAGAAGAGGTAGCCATTGCTTTAGCCATGGTTGCCTCACAAAAATCAAGACAATCATCAGCGACTCTAAATCAGCAATTATAAATTTCTCACGAGGACACATATCAAGGGAGGGCGTCCGCAATCCTCATTTCTGGTCTCCTCCACCTCGAAAACCGGACAGGCAAGATCAACTTAATTTGGACCCCCGCCCACTCCGGCCCTTGCAGGGAACGAGTCTGCGCACGAAGCCGCTCGAGGCTTACCGACCGAGCGGACGGCCCTTCCGATGCGGAACTCGTCCCAATGTCAGGCAGGGACAGGCTGTTATGGTACAGTGATATCATCGGTCATTACCGTTTTAGGCCGGGCCCGCTTCCCACCCGCACAACATCCCTCAGTAACGGCATTCGGTGGTCTGGCGACTGCTACAGACCCACTCGTACCCAAATCCCCTAGTGTATAGCTATTGCTACCCAGGGCGCTACTCCCCCCAGTGTCATAGATGTCAGGAACGAGCGGACCTGGCGCACATGCTATGGCAGTGTCCGCAGGCGATCACAAATGGCCGCACAAATCACTAACAGTGAGCAGTGGGAGACCGTGCTGCTCAGCTCCAGCCCGGAAGATCAACTCTGGGCCGTCCAGCTGGCTGAGGACGCTGCCAGAGCCCAAGGGCTCACGGCCGACGACTAAGCTACACAGCTGGCAATTTGAATAAAGTTTACTCTCTCTCTCTCCGTTAAGGAGGTCCAGGCTAAAGTATGCTATGGAACAGCTTGGTGAGTCGTGTAAACCCATAACAGGGTAGTGACATAACCAACAACAAATGCACATGAATTTTAAAAATTACAGTAAACGCTAGCAGCAGAAGATACTAACTTGCACGGACATCAGCCTCCTGTGTGTCGTGTGCATCATGCGTGCTGGTGGCATAGAGAGTGCGCGATGAATTAGTGTGTCATCATCATCATCATCATCATCATCATCATCATCACCACCACCAGCCTATCTAAGCCCACTGCACGGCAAAGGCCTCTCCATTAGTCTCCAATTACCCCGGTCCTGTCCCTAACTGCGACAAATTTATCCCCGCAAACTTCTTGATCTCATCTGCCCATCTAACTTTCTGCCGCCCCCTGCTACGCTTGCCTTCTCTAGGGATCCACTCGTTACCCTTAATGACCATCGGTTATCTTGCCTTCGCATTACATGCCCTGCCCACGTCCATTTCTCTTTCTTAATTTCTACTAATATGTCCTTAACACGCGCTTGTTCCCTGACCCACTCCGCTCTCTTCTTGTCCCTTAATGTTACACCTATCACCTTCCGTTCCATTTCTCGCTGAGTCGTCCTCAATTTCAGTGGAACCCTCTTAGTGAGCCTCGAAGTTTCTGCCCCGTAGGTGAGTATTGGTAAGACACAGCTGTCATATACTTTCTCCTTCAGGGACAATGGTAGGCTGCCATTCATTATCTGAGAATGCCTGCCGAATGCACCCCACCCCATTCTTATCCTTCGAATTATCTCTGCCTCATGAATTCGTGTGCTGTGTGCACCAAACCCTGACCACGCGAAAAGGAACTGAGTCTCGCTTAAAATCCGCCCTCATGAGTGCGGTTGGAGGGAGGCGGGATAGCCCGAAGGCAGCAGACGGGCAGAGAGAGAGAGAGATAGATAGAGAGAGAGAGAGAGAGAGAGAGAAAAGAGAGAAAAGAGAGAGAGAGAGAGAAAAGAGAGAAATAAACGATGCTTTTGGCAACTCAAGCTCTAGCCTCGGAGACAGCCAGGACCGGAGCAGGGAGGGGCGGACGACCTGAACATCTACCCTCTGCCACTGAGTACTGACACGGCATTCGACCACAGAACCGGGCACTGTCAAAAGAGGGCTCTCTTCCTTCCTGCACAAGCGTGCCCGTTACGCATTTCGCCTTACGTCCTTGCACGCGCGGTTTTCCCCGTCCCGGAATAAACCAATGATTTACGTTATCGTGCGTCAGCGTTGTTTCATAGGGAATCAGGCTCGCGAACTTTTCCCACACGGAGGTTCCTCCAAACTTGAAAAACTTCGGCTAAATGACAAGTTATGGCGTGAGTACTGTGGTTTTTAATTATAAAAATGTTGCGGCTCAGACCAGGTGTTTATATTTTGTGTGTATGTTATGTCTGGTCTGTGTTCAAGCGAATATGCGCTGGTTTTGAAAAAAAAAAATTTTACTTTACTATAGAGCAAGGGTAAACTGACCACAGGCTCACAAAGATATACATGACTAACACTGTTGTAGCCGAAGTCGTGCACAGCAGTTCGTGTCGGAGGCAGGTATTCAATCTCAGCAACGGGGCAATTTTTTCTCGGAGAATAAAACTAGGGGCGAAGCCCCTTAGGCCTGGGGCCCTACGCGTCTCCTTGTCGTCGTCGTCGTAATCGTCGTCGCGTGTAGTCACGGTACTAAAACATCGGGAAACTCGTTTACGCCTCGCACATAGAACGTAACGCGTACTAAAAAAAAACACCGGGACACTCATTTACGCCTCGCGTTAGAGAGCTTCTAGCTTCAAAGACAAGAGACTTCTACAGCAAAATGGTATACCTCTACCTCCGAACGGCTTCATCCCCGTTGGCAAAAAGCCAAGGCACCAAGAAAATTATACACTGATTTGTTAGGTTTACGTAGTAAATTTTTTTTTAATGCTTAATTGTCTAGTTAGTAACAACCTGTTGCAGATCTTTTCCGTTAAGCGTGCGGTATAGTCCACACGTCACGCGCA